>CATQJA010002139.1:0-43710 GCA_958295435.1 Mesorhabditis spiculigera
GCGAGCCGCCCCGAAATCGGCCGAAGGCCGAAAAGTTCATAAGGGGGACCCTTATGATTTAATTTTCCAAAAATTTTTGCCTGCGGCGCTGTTTTTGGCTATTTTTAACACTAGTTTTAGTGTTATAAACCCTATGTTTTCAAAAATTTTGCCTGCGGCGCTGTAGTTTTAGTCATATTAGTGAAAAATTTTTGGGGTCGCCCCCCCCCGAAATTTGGGTTTGTTACGGCCCTGATCCCATCGGATAGAGCATCAAAAATTCTACGAGGATATGCCAGCGAGAAAACTTCAATTAAGTTGGGCTTTTTAATTAACAAAAATGACAGGTTTTGAACGGTCGAATAACGGGGGGGAACACCTTCTTTTGGGATTTTCGGCATTTTGCGAGGTATGAGTTATTAAAACATGAGCTGGCTGTGAAGTATAGGTACGGGGAGATCAATGTTTTGGTTTTTTGGCCTTTCAGTCGGAATTTCCATAGCAGTCATCGGATTGAGGGTCGAAAACAAAACTGCAAGATTTATTTTCAGCGAGATTGGCCATTTTTATAAAAATTGTTACTTATTAAGGTAAAATGTTTAGTTAATGAAAGATCGTTGTAAATAAGGTTTTTCCGGCTAAAATTGATATGTTAGTATAATTTTTGGCGTTTGCCAAACAACAAGGTAGCTTTTAACAATAAAAGGCCGTTTCCACCGCCGTTATTGCTTCTCCCCCCAAAATCTGCATTATTGCTTTAACAAATTGACTGTCAAATCGTAAAAATCGGAATCGACTTTGGACCGCTAGGTAGGGGTTATTTTGGGACACCCTGTAGAACGTCTGTTCGCATACGCTCTTCCGATACAGCGACGAAACAGCAGAATAAAATGCTATTGTTACAGGATGCGATGATCAAATCTGAAAAATGAAAGAAAAATTGTAAATTTTATTCCAAATTCCTTGTCTCATCCTTTCATGATGTCGGATTGCTGACGATTTGTGTAATTGTTAACAAAAACTACCAAGTTGGTATGCGGTTCTTCCGGTCGAGACCCTTTCAGCCACGTTTCTTTGCAGAACACTAAATTATAAGACGTTAGCAAAAACTCCGACCTACAACTGAAAATAGCGTTCCGTGAAAAGCGGCTGGAAAATAGCAACGTAAGGCTGTTGCAGATCGAGTGCAGGCCGAACCACAGCATGCTCAATCCAGCCACTAAGAAGGTTTGGGAAAACGAACATAAATCATACCACAGCTAAACGGTTTTAGCAGGAAATTCAAATACCCGATTTCCAAAACCACATAACCACAGAACAAGCATGGTGTGAATATAAACGCAGCAGCGCCCGTGGCCTGAATTCTGGAATTAGTCCATCGTCTATACCTTTAAACCTGTAAGAGGAACACAATGGCAAATTGGCGCATCATGTCGCGTGTTTTTCGACTCGCCATGGAGTTGTCTTTCAGGAACGTTTGATGGAAAACGGATACTGTGATGAATAAATATAAGGCAGTCCCCAGAATGGAGAAGAAAAGCCCGACCCAGAGCGCGTTTTTGCTGGTGTCGGCAAATCTCATGTAGAAAACGTTGGTGGAGCCGCATAGTCGTGCCTCTATTGCACAAATCTATGAATGGGTTGTGGACTAAAGCCGTGAGACAACTTGATTCGGATCCGTAACTATACAGTTTCCCTCGAGCTGCTGCCATATAATATAATTCGCAAGCAGCATCAGCACAGTACACACGCATACGATATATACTTTCGCCGCTAATGAGTAGCACGATCGGGTAGCCGCTGATTCCTTCAAAATCCCTGAGAACATCACCGTCCCAATCATATAAATGAGCGAGCAAATATAGACGGTCTATAAATCGGTGGAATCACGCAGGATCGCGCATCTTACAAATAAAGCAATTTTTGCCGTTAAAGTTAGCGTTAGATACGACAAGCATCTTACAGCCATTAGTGGAACGTATATAATTGGTTGAAGCACGGTGACTAGTGAATCACTGACGACGCTAGCGAACTAAACGTGAAGTTCAGATCATATCGCTGTGTTACTGCTATCGTACCAGTAAATTCAGCTGCACCCTACGGTACCCTTTTGACGCCGGCGACTTCTTATGCGTCAGAAAATAGGCCGCAACGCCCGCCAGGGCTAAACTGCAACACCAGACAATAACATAGACGATCGATATTAGCTCTTCTTCTGGTGGACTTGGTTGGAACATCACGAATAACGGGACTGCCTTCAAAAACAATCGTGAAGACTCGGTGAATTCAGGGGCGTCTACTCGACAGGTGGTTTTCCGAACCTTGGCGGGGTTCGGCGTTTCATTCCGGCAAGTTGAAGCCTGTTATGAATTCAAAGGGTTTCGTTGAGTCAAAGATCAGTGTAAGCGTTACAAAGTGCATAAAAGTTAGTGAAGTCAGGTCAGGGAGGCTAACGTTTGGATTCTGCTGTTTGGCGGCGGTAGGGGGTACCTTACATCCCGCGTGGTAAAAGGGTTTTTAGACCCGAACGTTTCCGTCACCGATCAGTATAAACGACGTTTATTCACAGATCTTTGTCTCGGGCCCAGATTTGGGTCGGTCAGGCGAAGTTCTAATAAAAGCTCCAGTGTTCGTATGAATGATCACCGGCCGCACTTTTTTTCCTCGACCATTGAGTACAAAAAACTGAAATTGTTAGTGTATTTGGAGCCTTAAAAATTCAGACCTTTCAAAACAGTGTTCCGGGAAAATCTGCTCGAAAATATTAGTGTCAAACTGTTGCAAATCGAGTGAAAACCGATCCACAGCGTGCTCAGACCAGCCACTAAAGGAAAATTTAATTGACATAAAAAGACCTGCCCCAAATGACCGGCTCCCATTTGAGCACGCCGAGAAATAAACTCCCAAGCAGCATATATGGCATGAAAATAAACAGCGAAGCGCTCAGGGTCTAAAGGTCCTCGAAATTTGGTAAAAAATCGCGCAAACCTGCAACAAAAACACAATGGCAACATGTCTCCTCATTTCCCGCGTTTTCGTGCTAGCTAATATATTTGTTTTAAAGAATGTTTGATAGCAGATGGAAAACAGTAGATAGAGATAAAAAGAAACAGTCAGGGTTGAGAAAAATATGGCAATCCATAGGACGTTTTTGGTGTTATCAGCGAGTATCATGTAAAAGGTGTTCGTTTTGCCGCATAAGCGAGGTTCGATTGTGCAAATCTGAAAGTTATATGCGTGCCCCAAATCCTGCCGTGATTCTGCACGTTTTGTAGGATTCTAAAAAACCAGCCGCTTACAGCGGCTGGACTTCGGGCTACCCCTTCCGCTCCCTCTCGCTCCCTTCGTGATGGCCTTAGATACTTTAAAGGACTTAAATAATGAATTAAAATAATTAAAAAGTGTTAAAACAACTGAAAAAAGCGATCTGGGCGCGGGAAAGGGCTTGGGACGGGGACGGGGAAAGGGGGCGTGGCCTCCCGGGGAGAGGGCCCCCACTCGTTTTATTAAGGCGCCGCTTTCAAAGTTAATTATTTTTATTTAAACAAAAACTTTTTCATGATTTTTTGATCATTTGAGGGGTTTATGACTACGCTCTATCCAAATCCGAAGAGACCTAAGCTCTACCACCTTTCCCCTTCGAGTTATAGTTGGCTTCTGACAGACAGACACCACTACTGAATTCTTATAGTTGATTGCTGACCTGCGACGGGTCAGAAAATATAAATTTTCCCTCAAGTTGCTGCCACAACGCATAATTGTCAACAAAGATAAACAAAATCGATAAAAATAAGATATAAACCCTTGATCCAAACGAATATGCGGTGCTATTAGTTTTAGATTCCTTGACGACGCCAGAATATAAGAAGATGCCGAGCATATACATGAAGAAGCAAAAGTAGATGGACTAAAAATTAAAGTACGTTAAGGCAAGGTACGGTATTATAGCTTACAAACAGAATATGCATTCCGAGGGGAGTGGGCGTGAAGAACGTGACGCATTTCATCGCAAATACTGGTACATAGAAAATTGGTTGTAGGATCGTGATTAGGGAATCGCTAACGGCGCAACCTAGCTGAAATTTTACAGATTTTTTCAAATATGAAGTTTCAGATAGTACTATTAATAATCCTCCGTACCAATAAATGCAATTGAAGTCTCCTATACCCCTTCGATATCGTCGACTTCTTGTGCAAAAGAAAATAGGCAGCCACCACCCCCAAAAATATCCCGAGTAACCAGACAACGGTGTAGGCCAGCGAAATCAGCTCCTCTTCCTGAGGACTCGGGTCGAACATCGATCGATCAAGTTTGAAAGCCACAGAATTTGTCACCGAACCAATGCTACCTCTCGCAGTTGGCGAAAGCCCGGCCAAACGGCAGGTGCTTTATAACATTTCTAATTTCCATGTTACCCTTTAGCTGTTCCCCGTGCGGGCATCGTACTTTGGATTCATTCGTCACTTCCCTGCGTGGTACTTTGTACGTGTAAAAAAGGGGGAAACGGTACCAGCAAAACACTATGATTTATTTCTGTAGCCGTTTACTGTTGAAAATTCGGTAACCGAAATGGTGCCACGTCTTTTTACCGTCCTTAGAGACGATAAAAGAAATAAAAAAAGAATTTACATACCTTGTCAGATTTTACGAATTGTAGCAAGACGGTGGCAAGAGATATAGACATCCAAACACAGACAAGCGGACAAATGGGCGCTGGACTATCAATGTTCCAAGGAGGAACCTGCGGCGCTGTTTTTGGCTATTTTTTAACACTAGTTTTAGTGTTATAAACCTTATGTTTTCAAAAATTTTGCCTGCGGCGCTGTAGTTTTCGTCATATTAGTGAAAAATTTTTGGGGTCGCCCCCCCCCCCCGAAATTTGGGTTTGTTACGGCCCTGACCGTGCTGAACGGCTTACCTGCAAAAGCTATCCCGACCGCAACAAAATACGGCAGCAGCGCATCGGTGACAAGATTATACTTCACCTGTAGCTCGTAGTAGTTCGGCTGGCTCCAGAAGTTGATAAGGTAAGGGGCACACTTTAGAAACATAAAGGTATCTAGGGGTAGAACGTGAAAAACCGATGCCGTTTTTTCGCTTCTAGGTCATTTTTGTATAAATAGACAAAGACGAGAGGTCCTAGTATCCATAGCAGATGGGAATACATTAGAAATTCTACGAATATTACACATCTAAATGGATGATCATTGGGTTATTTAAATTCTTTATTTGGCTAATTCAAAAATTTTAAGATTTGTTTCTTTGCCTGAATCGTAGCCAGGCGGTAACTTTTTTTTGCACCTGGACGACAGTTTCCCAACGTCTGCGGCCATCGAAAGTAGCCTGAAACCGGTGAAACAACGCCACCATAATTGCCGCAAAAAAACCGCAAAACCGTCCAGGAAATCAGCACCTATAAAAAACTAAATAAAGCATTCAAAATGGAGCTTACTGGTTGTACAACACTCGGAATCCCCAGCCAATTGGCCCACCCAATACTGTAGAATCCAAACCGTGGGAAAGCAACGATCCGAAACACGAACCAACTCAAGATACCTCAAACCAAAACGGGTTAGCGGGCTACGCCCGCTAACCCCGAATACGTCGTTGGAAATGCCGAGAATCTAGGCATCGACCATACATATCAAAAAGATCATATTTTTATTTAATTACCTGAATAACTTGCAACTTCCATTTATAACTTCCAGCATCTTTAGGGGTAGCGATGGTTTTTACGTATAGCCCATAGATATTCAAGAAGAAGCATGGAACTGGTTAACAATTTGCATCAGCTTTTTAATCAAAGAAACCTGCGATTATGCTCAAAATGTTATGAGCCGGCTCGAACCACGAGGCATCGATAATGGGTGTCACGTTCGGACATGCCCACCTCAGGATCTCTTCTGCCGAAGACTGCGCGATGCCATCAAGAAGCATACCAGGAAGATGAGTTGTGACGGGAGATGCAAAATTTGAGGAGACGAAACGACAAATTCAATGTTTTAATGGGAGTAGGTACCTCGCAGCTTGCAGCTGGTTTTCGGCTTTTTACATTGACTATTTTGGTGGAATATATGATTAGAATACGATTTATTTGATTTATTTTCTTCCTGCGCTACAAAGCACATTTCACGCGCCGCGGAATATTTTAACGGATTCCACTGCTAACGGTAGCCCGAGTTTTTACGACCATTGTCATCTGGCGTCAAGAAATCTTGATGATATTCGAGTAGAAAGCCAACTCGGTTCGCTCCCTTCACTTCGAAAGCCAGCTGGCGGTCTCTGAACATTTAATTTAAAACGGGAGACGTCACTTGTGGTTACCAAAAACCGTAGCCTACCTCAAATAATTGTAATAAGATTGAATGGCAAACCAGTAGACAATGCCAATTATTGTGTTGATCGCAGTTGTAAAAATAGTCACTAAAATTGATGAAAGAGGCCTCCAAAAAAATTACCTGCTACCAGCGAACCGAAGATGAGGCTCAGTGGGTACGGTATCTTAAAATTCACCGCGCCGCTGTAAAAAAATTCGATATTTTGCGACTCAAACCCCTTACCTCGCATAACACCATAGTATTCCGGTCGCAAATTGGGTAAACTCGGAAATGATCTAAATACCCTGATTCGAGTTGTTTCGTCGTTTTTCTTTGCACCGTGCTGATTAACTTACAAAGCATATGATAGCCACCTGCATATAGCTTGGCTTTTTTGTTCGCAAAGCGAGGAAAGCGAAAAAAACGAGGAGAATGGAACATGGAGCTAGCACCTGTATATGGCCAGGATCAACTGATTATAGAGAAATTGCTTACCGATACGGACGCAAGCGATGCGCCAAACAGAAGAACGCTAAAATCTTCCGCAAAACTGAGCAAGCCGAAGCTACCGCTCCATGCGGCCGCAGAAAGCGCGAGCTTCACGGGATCCATGATTGACCAAAGCGCTATGCAGAAAAGACCTAAATCGTTGAATTTTTGATTGGCGTCTGACAACGTAACCAAAACCGTACTTTAGAGCTGCAACAGAAAAATCGACGATAGTCGGGCTGCGCAACTCCATGCGGCTTTGTTGAGACATCCGGTCTCCACAGCCATACACCGCAGCACATCTTTATTATAGCTAAAAAATCCTATCCAAATTAACGATATTAAATATGAACAATAGTGTTCGAATCAGCTGCAAAACAGGTGTAAGAAGGAAAAGATTTAAGAGAAAGATCATGAGAAAGGATATGAGAGAGAGTGAAATGTGCCCATTGAATAAATGAACGAAGGAAAGGCCGCAATTAGCTCACAAGGGAACCTCACGCGGACAGGGTGGAATTTCGAAAACGTCATGGCGCGCCCCCCATAAGGGCCCTGCTTGCGATCACGATGCACTTGTCAGATTTTTTTCGACGCACCTCGTCACTGGGGACAGAGTACGCACTAAATGCCCTTTGGAAAAAATCACACAAAAATTAGCATAGAGGGATGGTTTATGAGGCACTCCCATCACTATGGAATCACCAGTTGAATGTTGAAGCTTTGAACCAGCTCAAGAAGTTGAAGCTGCGGCTGTTATCGCATTTCCGGGCACCTTCCTGACCACAAAAATGTTCCATATTTACGTTCTGGCCATAAAATTGGGAAAACGTCATACACCTAGATTTATACGGATTGAAACAAAATGGAAAAACAACAAATTATTAAAAAATCCGACGCATTAATAAGTGCACAGAACATGAGACATCAGAAGACACATTTTTAAATCGGAGGTACCTTGGCCGGCCCTCCGCTAAGTCTATTTCCTAATCGGCTTACAAATAACATCATTTATTTACGATGGTGAATTAGCTAAGGAAAAGCGGCCGGCCCACCTAAGGAGCTTCCGAGGTCCTTATCGCATTTTCGGCCCTTTTCTGGCAACGAACACTTTGTGCTTATGAGCGAACTGCGAAAAGCTGCGATATTGTGAGCGAAACCCCATGGTTTATTCATTCCAAATTAGCTGTTGACTTGTGGTGGAAATTTTCTAGCAAATGTATAGCATTTATCGCCAAGGATTAGGTATAAGGCGAAGTTATCATCAGTTTTAACACGAACGGTTGAGCAATTTGGATAAAAAGCACGCGAAAACAAAACAACAATCGAAATTGGGCACAGCGTATGCGTGGGATATCATGAATCCTTATTATAGTTTATAAAGACAATCGAAAAGTATCTGATCCAGAGAAGAGTGTTTTTTAAGCGAATCCGCCTGGAAGCTTATTTCCATACGTCCTGTCGTCGTATGCCGTCTGTTGCCCGACCAGGCTGGTACCGTCAATCTCTACCTTGAGTTGACGATCCCTAAAAGTGTATAATTTACCAGCGGTAAATTAAGGTTAATCTAATTTTGTTTAAATGCTAAATCCAATTATCAATACTTTGTCTCTCTCGCTCTCTCTCTCTCGCTTTCTTTCTCTTGGATTCTCAATCATTCCTTACCTAAGATAGCTGTAATACGACTCAATGGCGAAGCCATAGAAAAGAGAGACCAGCCCGTTCAGCACCATCCAAACGATTTTACCTAAAGCTATCGTGGATGAAAGTCAAAAAGCGCTTACCGGCCAAGCCGACGTGCCCGAGAGCCTTCCAAAGCGCAGCGTCCACCTTGTTTGCTGGGATCTCGGTACTAAAAGGACTTAAAGGGGCTCCGAACTGCCAAATCAAAGCCCTTTTGGGAGGCCTCTTTGATTTCTGGCAAATTGCCAGCGGGCGCTGCGGGACAAGAGCCCTCATTCTTTCGATTTTCGCGCGAAGTTGTTTTTGCCCGGTTTCTTTGTGGAAACAGTATAATTCGCGCATTCTGAGCCGATTTTCGAAGTCCTCACTGAATTTTAATTAGTTTTGGTGCTTTAATCATCAAATTTGGCCCAGAAACAGCCGAGAACGTGATTTCGAGGTGACAACAGGTCATTTCAAATTTGCGAGCTTCCCGCGACCCTAGGTGTGAAGAGGCCTCCCACGTACAGGGTTCCGATTTTCGGGTCGTCACTCAATTTTTGGCATTTCGTAGCCCCGTTAATAAGGTTTTTATCACACCTACATCTCAAGGCACCACAATACCCCGGCAACAACCTCGATTACCACCGAGAGACCCTGAAAAAAATTAATGTTCTTCACGCGGCACCTACAAAAAGAACAATGACCATCTGCATGCAGCTCGGCTTTTTCGTGCTCGCAGCACAAATTCCGCAGATGGCAAGGAGCCCGGTGATAGGGATCAAGGGCTGAAGTGATTAAAGAACCTCGTATAATTTGGTCAACTTACCATAAATTTTAACACGGACACCCCAAACAAAAAAGCCACAAAGGTCAGAAATGGCCTCACGAAAGCCATAATCGACCAGATCACCGTGCAAAAGATGAATCCTGTCTAGAAAATGTGCAAATCCCTCACGATAATCCGGTAATCAGAGCGATGCCTTTCATAACCATAATTATTATAAGACATCAATATTAATACATTCAGCCAGGCCTTGAAGTTTGTAAAAACCCGCCTCGGTATTGCAACAACATAGTTTCCGATAATCTTGCGGAGCAACAGGTTGTGGCTGTAGCGGCACATTTGGTCGCCATAACCACATGCAACAGCACATTTTCTCTGAATCTGGCGACGACTAACAACCAAAAAATATTTGTAAAAACCAAAATAGAATCACACTAATGAATTTTCTATAACTTTATTGTCTATAACTATAGCAGTACAGTATGCGGAGTACATTAGCCTATTTTCCGAAAGTGGAAGCGGAAGCAATACGGGGAACTTTATAGGGGGAGGGGGAGGTGTATTAGCTAAGGAATCTGGCGTGGCGCTACCTAGAAGCATCCACCGCACGCTTATCACGTTTCCTGGGCTTTTCGTGGAGACAGAATATTCCCGGCTAGTGACACATCACCCTGATTTGCCGACTGGCAAATTGCTGTAGGCAATGTAGGCAATCTTTGTTCTAGCCCTGTTTTGAGGGAATTTTTCAGTATTTTTCGGCGTCCCTGACCATCACATCAAGCCGAGTGCATGCACAATGGCTTGCGTCCAAGCGTTTTTTGGCGGTAACTCATCTTCTAGTGAACGGTTCGGCTCGAAATGGGATTGGTTGAATCAGACCTGGCTGGCGTGATACCCTTTGACCTGGCTTCCGGTCATCTGGGTGTTCGCTGATCGGCGCCGGAAGTGGTGGCGATGAATAGACTTGTGTCTTGCATAACATGCACTAAGGTTGATTTAACAGGTTTTACATACATTTGACTCGTTCCTGACGTGACACGCCTTCCTTAAGTTTAAGTTATAATTACATCGCTGGAGCCGCTTCGCGACTCTCCCCCGCTGGATCCCGTCTAAGCCCTATTAATCGAGCGCCCTTCCACATAAAGTTACCTTGAAGGAAGAAAAACCCATCTTCCATGCAAACCTCTTTGTATTGACATGCGGCGCAAGCTTGAAATGCTAGTCTCATTATTAGGCCTGCGGCGCATGTTTGATCGGCTAGGTCGCTACCTCATCCTGTGGCCCAAGCTTGAGGGATTAGCCTCCTTTTTTGGACTGTGGCGCCAGCGTGAGCGGTTTGCTTCAAGAGTAAGCCTGCGGCGCAATTTCACGGTTACCTCCTTTTTTAAGCCTGCGGCGCTAGCTTCAATGGTTGGCTTTATTCCTTAGCCTGCGGCGTAAGCTTGTGCGGCTAGCTTCGTTCTGAAGCCTGCGGCGCTAGCTTGTGCGGCTAGCTTCGTTCTAAAGCCTGCGGCGCTAGCTTGTGCGGCTAGCTTCGTTCTAAAGCCTGCGGCGCTAGCTTGTGCGGCTAGCTTCGTTCTAAAGCCTGCGGCGCTAGCTTGTGCGGCTAGCTTCGTTCTACAAGCCTGCGGCGCTAGCTTGTGCGGCTAGCTTCGTTCTAAAGCCTGCGGCGCTAGCTTGTGCGGCTAGCTTCGTTCTAAAGCCTGCGGCGCTAGCTTGTGCGGCTAGCTTCGTTCTGAAGCCTGCGGCGCTAGCTTATGCGGCTAGCTTCGTTCTGAAGCCTGCGGCGCTAGCTTATGCGGCTAGCTTCGTTCTAAAGCCTGCGGCGCTAGCTTGAGGGATTATAGCCTGCGACGCAGTTTAGAGCGACTGACTTCAGAATAGCGCCTCCCTACAGGAAAATACACTTCGAAACATGCATTCCGAGCATAAAGCAAAAAAAAAAATACGATAGCCGGGGATCGAACCCCCGATAGCAAGATTGGCAGGCTGTCGCTCTAACCGCTATACCATGAAATGCTTGGGAGCGCGCGCGCAACAGCCCTTGTATACCCCGAGGTGACTGCCGGGAAAGGGAGCAAAGGCAATCGGAGGCAGCTCCAATAAGGCAACCAAACGCGCGAGTGCAACCGGCAAGAATGAGGAAATTTGTATTTTCTCGCATTATGCAAATTAGCCCTCAGGGACCCCCAAAAATGAATAAAACCGGCCTTAACTTTGTAAACTTGTATTTTATCGAAATTCTGAGAACGCCATCGGAAACAGAAGGGTCGATTCCCCCGAGTGACGGAGAATTAGGGCATTTTGGACACGGGAAGGCCCTCAAATCGAGCCTCGAAAGTGACATCCACACACACACACACACATACGCGACCAAATTATATAAGGTGGGATCTTACAGGTTTACAACAGACACAACAATTTTTTAGTTGATTGTAACAGTCTGTTCTTCTAGCTCGCTATCTTTCTCTCTCTCTCTCTCTCTCTCTCTCTCTCTCTCTCTATCTCCCTACAAGCTCCCAGAAAATGAAAGGGACGGGGCCTGTCCGTCTTCTCCTTCGCCGGTGTCCCTTATCTTAGCTTGAAGCTGGGTGCATGGTTTCGCTTGCACAAAACATTACCGTTCGCCCAGGGTTTATTTCCTGTTTTGTTCTACAAGCCAAGTAGCCATGTATCCAATAGTTCTTTATTCTATCAGGTCGGACGCCAAGCTCATGCCGACGCCAAAAACAAACCTAAGATTGGGGGGAGGGGCGTAAGGTTGACGCTAGTCCAATTCTGGGGATAATTTCGGACGCAAATACCTTGCAAGTTCTTCATTTTGGCGTTTAGAGGAAGCAAAAAAAAATTCAAACATCCCCTTCTCCAGAATAAAAATTTTTGTTGGATGCTGAAAAATGAAATGTCAACATGAAATTACTTCAGAAAGAAGATTGATAAGGAAGAATTACATCATATAATTCGCGGTATAAGAGCTTCTAAGGCCAGAGATATGGACTTGTAGAGCTCAGAGGCCGGTTGTTTATTTTTCATGCTCGTTGGCCATCAGGACGGACGTATGGATCTAATTTTTTTCGTGCTACAAGCAACGCTATAGTGGATGGACTTGTCGACAAAATTCGAGGCACTTTCCGTTGAAGGACGACGCATAAGGCCTCTCTATCCGTGCTATCCAAGCAAAGCCACGTTCCGTAGGCCGAATTTGCAAGATGATACCAAAGTTCTGGACGTGTTCCCGATTTTAGTCCTGCTGTCGCTCAAACCAGACAAGGTGAATCCGACATATTTCCATTTCATTTTCTTAGGATGACAAATTCTTCCGTCCAAAAAACCTCACAGATGAGTTTCATGTGATCGCGCGAGGAACTTACGCTGATATTATGTAAGAGGAAAATATATAGTGGTATATTGTTTTCAGAGCTGCTAAGATGCGACGGAAAGAACGAGATGAAGGTGCTGTATCCGTGGCGATAAGACGGTAAGTCAACGCCAGGGTCCCTTAGTCTGCTACGATGCCCATCATTACTTCAAAAACAGTACTTCGCAAACTGATTTCTTAGAAGAATTGGTTTCATACCGTTACGGGGAACATAGAAAAGACAGTGGACAAAAGACCATAAGGAGTCCTGGACCAGAAGAGATCGTCGACTATCCCTGATATATCTTTGATTCAGAAAAGCCATGGGACAAGCTATTGTATGGTCCACGACTTGAAGGAATGATTAAGGGGATAACGACGGCATGAGTAATCGGTGACGCGAGGGAAAGAAAATGTCTCTGCGTCTCGCCCCTGGGCGCTTTCTCTGCCCTGTTGGCTACGTGCCAAAAGCTCGATCACGGGTGATCGAGCTATGCCGTCGGTATCCCTTTGAGAAAACGATGATACAGGGGCTTTCCGTCATTACTTCAAAAACCATTACTTCGAACATCATTGTGGAAACCATTCCATTTGCAAGGAATCATTTTCTAAGTGGTCACGTTTCCCCTCTGGCAAGAAATCCCCTGATCCACTTCAGATATTCGATGGCTAAGCTCTCGTCAACCGTCGATGGATACCGGCGTGTAAAGCGTGAAGTAGACATCGCGCGGCTAAACCGGCATGAAAATGTAAGGAACCCGATAGAATATCCCAATCTTCCAAAGCACTAGAGGGGTTTTGTAGGGTAGGGTTAATTCCTTTATTAAAGGGATAGTTCGGCTTTGGAGCTTCAGCAGTATTTTGGGGGACCATCGGCTCAGGGGCGACGCAGGCCTGCAGGCCCCCGCCTGTGTCGATAGTCACCCAAGCTACTGCCCAAGCTCCAAGGCTGAACCATCCCTTTAACGACCTTTTTCTTAAAACCGTCTAGAAATTCAACTGTTCGACATTTTTTGGCACACCTATAATTATGCCAGCCATGTACTCTTGTCTGATACCGTAATTTTATCTTTCTTCAGATTGTGACATTTTACGGAACCTGGCCTGAGTGTCCCAATGGACCGACGGAATATTTCTGCATTATTACAGAGCGAATGGATCACACCTTGGAAAAATACTTCGAGTTGTTTTCAAGCATCTAACTAGCCTTTCCGTTCAAGTCACCTACGTAAAAAGGACAGCTGTGAGCAGCCGATGAGAAGGGACATTCGCCACATTGCGGCAATGCTGGCACAATTACTGCAGGCGCTAGAATTTCTTCATAGCAATGGAATTATACATCGCGTAAGTCATACAGAACTCTCTCAATAAATTACTTTTTACTTTAGGACATTACACCGCGTAATATTGGGATGAATCAGAAGGACTTTGTCATCAAACTCCTTGATTTTGGACTGGCCAGGTAACTGATTGATATGTTCGAGCGTTTCAACCTCATTTCTAGAGATATCCTTCCCAACAACGACTATACAATCAACGTTGATACCCCGCCAATTTATAAGGCTCCTGAAGCACTTGTGCAAGAAAAATATGATACTGGAGTGGACATCTGGGCCACGGCATTGGTCACTATCGAAATGTTGGGGCTAAAATTGATGATGCCACTCAATTTGGACCCATCCTCGAAGAGTGCTTCCGTTGATTCGGTGTTGAAAAGAATGAGAAACATTAGGGCAGGTCAGGAAATCGAACGCTTGAGGTAAAATAGTCATCCGACAAGCCAATCACCCTTCAGTGAACTTTGGGAGGATAAAACCGGTCAGCGCGACAGATCGAAAATTATTCTTGATCCAAACCAAAGCTTCGAGAAGGTCTTTGAGGATGCGCTGGAGCCGCGAATCGGTGATAACATCGGACCATTGACAAGTAAGTAAAATAATCAATAACCTAAGCTGATCTCTTGCAGAAAGCGTCTTGCTCGACTTGTTAACACAAATGCTAACGGTTGACAAAATACAACGCCCCACGGCTAGAGAGTTGCTCGGCCATGCCTTTCTACGCATCATTGATGTAAATTTCCATTGTGCCTATAAAGTTGTCGTTGTTTGAAAAAACAAGCGAAAAGTTATCTTTTTAGCGGAAATTGCGCGGCCGAGCTGCACGGGCTGTCAATACTCCCGAGGCCGAAAATGCCTCTGCATATGCCGAGCTAATCAACACCGAAACCTTGCGCTGGAACCCGGACATCGAACTTTAAGTTCCTTTTCGAAGGTGCATTTCGGGATTTTGGGTTCCAGCGATTACGCGCGTTGTCCATCGAATTCGATCAGTTTTCCGAAGATCTATATTTGAATTTCAATAGTTGTGAAGTCCCGAACCGATACGTATCGGTAAAAGCCCTTATTTTCATAGTGTGACCGGTTTTACTGAACTATTAAACCCTACCTTAAACCCTGTTAGGGTAATCCCGTAAACAAATATCTGGTGCTAAAAGTTACAGTAGTCCATTACTCTCAGATCTCTACCAGAGGAAAAAGAGTGCTTCGCGGCCCTTTTCCACTGGACCTCGTGAAGCCATGAACCCAAGAACCATGAATTTAAGCGTGTCTTTTCTTTGAGCCTGGGCGCTGAGACTTGGCGGCCCTTGGCCTGGTGCTGCTGGTCTCGTTGGCCTGGTGCTGAGCTAAGCCCTTTAAGTGGTGCCAGTATCTTCTCGTCGTTTTATCATTTTCCTTTTCTATCTTCCTCTTCCTAACCGATTCCAGGATTATTATTTATTGAGCCTACAGTTTACTTTCACTCCCCCAGCCGGAAGGTTTTGGCTAAAACTTTTTTATTTTACATTAGTGTTGGCTCCAATTCAGCTCTTAGTTTATTTTTGACGCTCTATCGAATGGCATTGCAACAATCCTGACAAAAAAGCGAACATGCCAAAAACCTTGAGACCCCGCGGCTATGGGGTTGCTTACCTTTATTTATTTTATCGCTCATTGAGATTTTGTCAAGCCAATACCCAAAATAAAATATTCCAGATTATGGATGATATTACCATCTGGTTTTCGAGGGTGGCCGAATAGCCATCGATCTTCGACACACGAAATCCATGTGGGAGAGAATTTAAGAAATCAAGGAAAAAATGAAGCGTTCCGTGAGTCTGACTAGGGAGGTCTCTGAACTCGGCATCTAACTTTGAGAGAAGTCAGATACACCATTCGACGCGCCTTGTCGAGGGGATTCCAAATATTATGTAATAAAATCAACCAGAGCGTATAACGGTAAAAAGTTATGAGCATTTTAAGTTTTGCACCGAAAAACGCCGCTGCGATATGAGCCCCTCCCAGCGCGCCCTGTTCATCGGTCCTGTGGCCTAGTGGTGAGACGCAAGCTTTAGAGGATACTTTCGTCCTTGAGAGGTTAGCACCGATTCATCAGCTTTTTTATTCATTCGCGTACAGATTTGAAAAAAATATTTATGAAAGCAAGTACATTCGAAAAGACCAGACGTGGAAGTTTAAATCGATTCCGTATTGCTGCAAATTTCGCTAGGAAGCTGGTGGTTTACGTGATATTCATAGAGTTCTAGAACCCGGTTATATACATTTGTTCGAACGCGATTTGGTGGTAGGTATTAGGTTTTGAAATTTTAGGAGTAATTTTCGGATTATGTAGACCGACACAAATCCTTACCCTTGCCCGTAGAAGGCAGATGCGGCGTGACCCTGCGTGTCTTAATGTGTAAGATTCACTTGCATTTAGATTTTGTGCGCCTTGCCGGAGCTTGCGAAGTTTATTTGTACGTAAAAGCGTCACGTAAAGGCCTATAGAACGCTTGGTAATTCTGAGCAAAAAAAATGAATGGTTAAACAGACAAAATTGTGATCTGATCGTCATTTAACTCGACAAGCGTCGCTGCAACGCGCTCCTCCCAAAATAGTTGGCGATCGCTGAAAAAAAGGATTTTTAGGATTTCTAGAAAAGCTAAGATGGACGCATGCTCGTTTGCCACAAAATCCATATTCCTTTACCGAATAGAGCTGTAGCGAGAGAGGAGAAGGCAGGTGATAAAGATGTGCATCATCGTCATCAAGTACCCGATGATAGCCACATCTTAAGTAAATAAATTGCAAGAAAAGGTTGCCTAACTCGTCCGATGATACCCGTGCGTATTGTTCGGTCCCCTCATCTCATACAGCACCGCGTATATTAGCTTCCAAGTATTGAACATCACCACAAACCCCTGAAAATGGTGATTTTCAAAGGAGTGCGACAGCTTTTTCTACTCTGACCTACCCAAAATATCAGCGTCAGTTGCATCCAGAAAGGCATCCGCGTCTGCAAGCATCGAATGGCGCAGTACAAAGCTGCGATCAGAAAGACAGCGGCGTAGAGCTGAAATGGGATACCTGTCATAGAAACTCAATATAGCTCAAACAAAAATGTATGTAGTAAAAAACCTCAAGGAACATTTTGCATACTTGGGATTTCCACAAGATCCCAGGCCAGCCCACATTCGTGATTGCATAGAAAAAAGACGAGTAGGGTTATCAGGGAATAGGCCTGGCCCAGAACGATCAGGATCTTCAGGAACATCTAGGAAGATGCTATAAACGAGCTATTGCGAATTCAGGTCGACGATGATTGATACCACTATGATGAATTTTAATATGTTTTGATATAATTCATACCATGTTTTCTTCCTCAGTACCATTTTGAAATTCGTCGTCCGGATCCATCGGCTGGTGATCCTTTGGCAACTCCGGCCTCCATAACCATACGGGGTAAAGCATTAATAAAGCTAAAACGTAGTTGAAAAGAGAATCATCGATATAAAAGGGGAATTAGCATATCGGAAATCTTTAGGAAAGATATTTCTGGGTTGTCATTATGCGTTTCAAAGATTGCGTATCCGAAGACCCTTTTTCGAGGACACTTGCTAAACGGCAAATTACAGGGTTCAAATTAGCACGCATTATGTAAGGTCTACTATACGGATCAGAAAAAAAATTCTTTATCAAATAGCCTATTTAAAATAGCTTGGAACTGAAAAACAAGAAAAAGACGATATCGGAAAATGGCGGCTGTGACCTTTAAAATGACGCTAAAACCTGAATATTTCGAGTTTTGAAGATCATCAAAAAAGTCTAAGAACATGGACACATCTCACATCAACACATCTCCGGCTGTATAGGTGTGCGAATCTCCAAACGATTCTTTGACGAGGTTTATTAGCGGTACCCCAATAAGGGAGAAAAGGCCTTAGGATCAATCGATAGGGTCCGTACCCAAAGCATGTTCGTGTTGCTGAAAAGGGCTGGGCACCCAGGCTTCCCCTTGAGAATGTTGTTGATGGAATAGGCAATGAACCCACGGCATTGGCCAATCGATTAACGGTATGACGAGACGCTTGGGAATTCAAAAACGTGAAAAATCCAGTTTTATTTTCTCGTTTTCCTTTGCCTCTACTTTCCATTGAATGGTTCTGTCGTCTTTTGTTAAACATTAATAGTAGGATTCTGAAGCCAAAATACTCCGTTTATTTTTGTTTCTAAACATTTGTTTTTTAATATCGATTGGCTTGGACGGACATCATCGTCCCCTCGTGCTGCTCCTTTTCCAGTTGACGATCGCTGAAAATTTGGGAAAATGCTAATTAATGCAGAATTATCCGGCAATAAAAGTTACATTACATACCGTAGGAAGCGGTAGAAAGAAATATAGAGGAACGTAAGAATAATCTGGATGATCAGGGTAAAGATGATGATTGGCGCGAGAACTGTAAAAAAAAAAGTAAAATCATCTACGAGTCGAACTTACGAATCCAAGAAGCAGCCCTGGTATTAATCTGGGGCTTGTTCTCCTTAGCACGACGCTCAGCTACGCGTGCGTCAGCCCTAAGTTAGTTGATTTTCCAAAAAACTTCATAAAAGTACGTCTCCACGCCCAGCGTCCACTCGAGAATCCACAGCGCCCAGGTGATGATGGAAAGGACGGTCTGGAAAAGATTTAGGTTTTCTATAGTTGCGCGATGCTATGTGATAAAAGCTTAACGACTAGTTGTAATGACATCAATAGTCTTAATTAGCATCGAACCCACCCAACAAATCAGGAACAACTGCATCCAGCTTGGCTTCTTCGTTTTCAACGCGCAGAGCCCGCAGACGACGCAAATGATGCTGAAGACGGAGGCGTAAAACTAAAACTTTTTTATAATGGAAATTTGGTAAACCTTTCGTCTGTATTTACAAGGGAAGGGCGAATGCGCGATCTCGAAATTCGAAAAACGCTCGCGACTACCCCCAGGTTATCGACTACCGGGAACACGATGGTGTTGGCAGAATTTTCCACCGAGCCCTGTAGAGCGAGTTACGGTACTTCCGGAAAAGGTCATTTGCATGCGAGAAATTAGAATGATCCCTGAGGTTTATTAGGAGCTTCCAAGTATCCATCACTGTCGGTGAGTTAGTCGGGTGCTAACGGTCTCGCTTTTTGAAATACCAACGAGGGTTCGCTTCCACTCGTAATTCTTTTTGCTTATTGAGCGCTATTTTTGCCTCAGGCATTGAGCCAGTAATTTCCCAACGCTTCAAATAATTTTTTTTGGCAAGCTCCGAGCTCCAAAGCAAACAAAACCCAAACATGCACACCGACCGACGACGAAAAACAAAAAAAAAAGCTGGCGACCGGTTGTGTTGTTGCAAATTGCCCTAAAAGCAAAACAAAATTTACGGGTGGAGCCGAATTCTTGTTGATATTTCAAAAAGCGAGACCGTTAGCACTCGACTAACTCACCGACAGTGATGGATACTTGGAAGCTCCTAATAAACCTCAGGGATCATTCTAATTTCTCGCATGCAAATGATCCTTTTTCCGGAATTACCGTATCTCGCTCTGCACAGCCTCGGTGGAAAATCTGCCAACATCATCGTATTCCCCGTAGTCGATAACCTGGGGGTAGCCGCGAGCGTTTTTCGAATTTCGAGATCGCGCATTCGCCCTTCCCTTGTTAGTTGCAAAAGTACCTGTGGGCTTTTGAACAGCGTCAAGTACACCTCCGGCGTCAGCAAGACGAGCAGCAGGAAGGCCAGGTTCAGCAAAGCGGCGATGGTCCAGAAGATCAAGATAAAGGTGAAGCCGCACTAAAGGTGGTAAGTATTGAGATTAAAATATTTTTCATTTCTTACCTTTGAATTGCAGCAACTGCAACAACATCGATAATTATGTGCTTCGACGGGTGATTTGTAGGAGTGCGTCTTTGGGTGCCACAGCCAGATCGGAAAGCCCATCTTGATTCTGAAACGCTTAGTATAGCTTACGATTCAATGGAAAGTAAAACACGGGAATTGTTGACTAGAATCTAACACTGCCGAAAAGGCGCGTGCACCTGACCAGGAAGAGATTTCTTCTCTCGATCCGAGCCAGGGGATGTTCAAGGCCAAAACGCCCCAACGAGAGATTGGGGGATCAGAGGAGAAGTCAAGAGAAATGTATCTAAAAACACCGCCCACCAAACGGTACTTCTCCCTTTTATTCGCCAGGAAACCGCTGGAACCGCCTCCGATGAAAACAACGTGTACATAATTGGCAAACAGTTTCAAAGAATTGTTTTTGTGCCACTGGTAATCAACAATTTTTAGCCGACGTGCCCAAAAATTGGCTAATTTGCCCATGGAATGACCAACGCCAACCAAAAGCGGAACGAAATGGGGTAAGGCTCTCTTGGTATAGCATGACTGTCGATCTTATGGACGCGCGCAGAAAAAAAATATTTGTAAACACGGCCTACAATGCCGAACGTCCTGCACCGCCTGAACCCTGGATCGTTATTTGTTGTTACTTGCTTTTTTTCACCCTTTCCGGGTTATTTTTTGCTTTTTTGCTTTCTTTGGGGCCAGTGAGTCCAAAAAAGTCTTTATTATTTACCAAACAGCAATCGAAAAGGCAAGAAATCAAAATAATACAGAAAGATTCGCGCTTAAAAACGGTCGTTTGAACGGTGGAAAGATGCAATGGCGAAATGCGGGTCCGATCAACCAAGTAGGAGATCATCCGATTGGAAATTAAAGCGAAAACATGCAAATTTCATAAAAACAGATGTTCTTAAATATTGTGCGTGGTGATGGCCGTCATCTGGCCGCGCTGCTGGTCAATCTCGAGTTGGCGGTCACTAAAAAAGGTCAAGTTAACGTCTTTACATCAGTATAATTCGCTTTATGCTACAATTCCAGCTAACACAGTTGCTTACCGCACGTAGCGATAGTAGGATAGGAAGAGGCACGTGAAGAACGTTTGACAGATCAACAGCGTGACGATAAGTGGTGCCAAAACTGAAATTTCATTAATTTGCACAACTTCCAGAGGTTTTTGGCTCAAATCTATTTCGCTAGTATCGTGAAAACGAAAAATGATCGAAAAAGCTCACGGGTCCAGGTAAAAGGCCTGGTGTCGACGTGCTTCTTGCCCTCCTCCATCTTGTCCTTTGCGCTCATCTGCTCGAAGCTAAACAAGTTTTAGCGTTTTAGTTTATTCGTAAACCCCTTACCCTTCTGTTAGCATTACCCAGTAGATGATCCAAAGTGTCCAGCTCAGGGCCGAGCCAACAAACTATAAACAACGATTTTATTTGATAAGGTTTAAGCGCTTTAATAATGATATGCTTCCTAAATTTTACCCAAAAGATCAAGAACAACTGCATCCAACACGGTTTCAACGTCTGAATCGAGCGCACCCCCGTAAAGGCGCATAGCAGACTGAAGACCACCGTGTAGAACTGAAAAAGTTTTCAGACAAGGTTTTCTTAGATTGGTTTCGAAACCTCCGGCATCTTGAGCAGCTTCAGGTAAACCGCCGGCGCCAACATGAAGATCATCAGGAAACCGAGAGTCAGGAGAGCGCCGATGGCCCAGAAGATCAGAACGGTGGTGAAGCCGCACTAAAATAAAGGCTTGGATTGGTTTTGCACTGTTTTTCTGATATTAAGAATTGTCAAAAATTTAGATCCGGTTTTATTAATAGCGAAACTCAATATTTTTTGGATTTTCTACCTTGGCGGTGCAGCAGCTGCAGCAGCATCGATAGTTGCGCGATTCCACCGGAGCCAACGGGTGATGCGTTTTTGGTTTCCACAGCCAGGTTGGGAGACCCATTGCTACACCTAAAAAATCGAAAGAATCAGAATAAGGAAGAAATCGAAAATAAAAAAACTTATATCTCGACCAAGCCGAGGTTCTAACATTTGTGAAATAAACTAGAAGAAAATAAAGATTTATTATTCGTTGGATAGCTATAGGGTAGCTTTCGAAACATAACAAAACGCCCGATTAATGCCCTGAAGGAATATTTTTGTCCGGATTGAAAATAAGATATCGTTTCGTATTGTATCGCACGCGTCAAAATGCCACGCCATGAAAAGTAGATTACATCGCGTAATCAAAGTTTGGAGGCCGGGATTATTCGGCCGGAAATATGAAAATCAATCCAGATTTTTTAAATTCCGCGAAAGACGCTTAATACGCACCAACTGCAAAAACAAAACGAAAATATGCGCATCTGGCACAGCATGGGCCTAATATTCGCTGAGGCTAGACCTCAAAAAAGTTGTAAACAACATGCAAACAACCCGGAGAGGGAGAGTGCACCCACTGGGTCGATAGCACCGACGGTGAGGGCAAAGAGAAGGCCATATGCCAGCGGCCTCGGGTACCAAACAACATTGGGCTAAAAAACAAGTCGAACCGGGAAATGGGGGACCGAGTGAGGGCAAACGTGAGCGGCCACCGGGTTTTATGTGGTCTCTGGAGCCTCCAAAAATTGTATGCTGTTTCTCTCTCGTGTACGGTCCATGGCTTTTTCTGGTGCCAGAAAAAAGCCGCGACCCCTAGGCCGGGCTTTCGATTCAAATCGGGCACCGCCGAATGGAAGACCATCGATTTTTGTGTAAGGTATGGCGTAAGTGGGGGTGAAGATGGCTCCGCTAGCATTATTCGCCCTTTAAGCTCTTGGATTTTTTTGTGAGGGACATGAATTCTGTTCGAACTCTTGTGCAAGTTTTTCTGTTTGTTAGAAATTTACAGCTAGAAGCAATTTATTCAGCACCGAGTAGCAATGGTAGGACGTCGGGTGAGATACGTACCGCGTACCGCGCAAGGGATCGTAAGGTATAATGAGAAGGTGCAATATATATCAAATGGAGAGACCGTTTCTCAACCCGTATAACAGGGGTACGCCAGTTGTTGCTTACAATTAATTGGCGATGGAGATTTTTCCGGTGCAGAGGTTACCAGCCCATAAGCGTGTTCGTGATCGTGATCGACTGAAAGCGCAGAATCAACGAGGCACTTTCCAGCTTCCAGTTGATGCAGGATGGCTGGATTGGCGTTGGCTTCTTTATCCCTTAAGTTGAATTTCATGAAATGGCATTATAAACCCACTTTGTACGGTCCGCGTGATAGCAATAGAAAATCCAGCTCATGAAGCATAGAACCACGACGAAGACTGTCCCACAAATCAGTTTTGCTAACGCTAGTTTAATTATTCAAAGAATATATGATACCTGGTACGTTGGCGTCATCCAGGGTTGTTCATTTTGAGTCCGGTCCGCGTCCGTCCGCGTCCGGGACGGGACGCGTCCCGTCCGTCTCATTAGCATAAAATTTTTGCGGACGGACGCGGACGCGTCCCGGACGGACGGGACGGACGCATGGCGGACCGGGACGGGGAGCGTCCGCGCGTCCGAAATGCAAATTAATTCATGGTAATCTTAAAATGAAAACCCAGAAATTCACAATATTTTGCAGATTTTGCGGTGAATTTGATTTTACTGGACAGTAGGGGACCATGTACAAGTAGACATGCTAAAAACCAGACCCTACCAAAGGTTTTACGCCTAACAATGAAAAACTAGGCGCTTCATTATGATTTGAATCCGGTTTTCTCATTTGCATCGCGGACGCAGTTACTTCCGGCGTCCGCCGTCCGTCCCGTCCGTCCGGGACGCGTCCCCGTCCGTCCGCTAAAATTTATGTAAATGAGCGGACGGGGACGCGTCCGCGTCCCGGACCGTCCGCGTCCGTCCGCGAACAACCCTGGCGTCATCGATGACGGTTATCTCGCTAAATCAGATCTTTTATTTAACTTTTCAATGATAACTTTCCGATCCCCAAATCGTGATGCAAATCATAGTGGTGACGGTCAACAATAGGGAACATGCCTAGAATCAAGATATAAAGACATCGATATTTTTTTTAGAAAACTGATGAATGGCCACGGAAAATTAGAGAACAAAACCTATCCAAAAACCCAGAAGCCCGTCGATCCACTGTAATTTCTTCGCTTCAACAATCGTCATACATCCAAAAAATATTCCTAGGATGCCACTCACTATCTGCCAAGACTGAAAATTATGTTTAAAGGTCAGAAGCAGCGAGGTAAGAGATACCTGTATAAACACTAGAAGCGCTGAATGTTTGGATCCTGGGTCCATGATGAAGTGGAGCACCCAATACAGGCTGGCTACGGTATAGAGTACCCAGAGGAGCATTGACACTTTGAATAGGGCCTGCAATTAAAATAAAGCTGGTTTGAAGGCAAAAAATATATTTTTGTACAACTATACCTTTATGTTTACAGGCTTGTGTTTCGATTCCATGGCAAGTTGCTGACCATGGGGCTCCGATTCAGCCGGCATGATAAAACCTGTAGGACGATCATGTTTCTTGGAAAAAATTGGCCAGGAGACAAGAAATCGTTTGGCTCCCAAAAGAAAATCATCTGAAGAGCGCAAGCCTTTGATTTCAGCAGTGACAGATTAATGACAACAGGATATGAATATGAGTCATAATTTCTGAAATGCCATTTATTGGCATTTTGCAATTCAAGGAAAGCAAATTATTGAAGCAGCGATGGAGTTCGGTAAGTACAGAAACAAAACTTAGGTCCACATGAAATTTACGAGCGTATCTATCAACCAAAAATATTAAAATAGTTTTAAAAAAGGGCTAACGGCTTCAGAACTAGCCTGAAAATAGTGTGAGATTACAGTTGCAAATCGTTACTATATAAATTTCCAGGCGATTGCGAAATCTGGGAAGCTAGAAGACGATAAGAACACCAAGCGGAAGCGTTGATTTATACGGGTTAGACAAAGCTCCGCCCAATACTTTCGTAAGAGTTCTGGAATATGAATCAGTGGGGCGGCAAAAGATCTAGGCGGGCTTTATCGCAAGTGATGCAAAAAGATAGACCATAGCTTGTACAAGCCATTGAATCAGCCAAATGGACGCGCTCGAAATTATACGAAACGATAACTCGGCCATCTCGCAAAAGCTTGAAAATGGCAAATATCTTGTAAAATCGCGACGTAGCGATGAACGTAATAAGGGAAAAATTAACGGCGTATGTTTTTTTCTGCGGTATTTTTTGTGTGTAAAACGATTAACAGCGAAGGGAATATTTAAATTGGGAAAACAATAATCACTGGGCAACACTAGCTTTTCACAAGCTATTCCAGGCTTGTTTTATTTTTTGTAGTACGATATAAACCATAAATTTGGGGAAAGCTTGGGGGAAAGCCCGTGGCTTTTTTTTTGCTTGCTTAACGCCATATGTTGGTTTATGCACGATCCATTATCACTTGATGTTGATGACAGCCTTACGAAAAAAATTTATATTGTATATTTGCATTGGATCCGCAATATCAAAAATATTTTTATTGCGATCGATGCAAGCAGGCACATAATGGCGAGAAGCCAATAATCTGAGCGATTCGATTTAAAGGTATCATCCAATGTTTTGGTGAATATTTCTTGAAATACGAATCAATAAATTTACAAATAGTTTCAGCGAAAATGGTCAAATCCTGAGCCGCGCTGCGTTTATTTGTAGGTCTGGATTGACTGCATTTGGTCATGTTGCTGCTCCAGTTGCAGTTGACAATCACTAAATTCAGAAAATATTAGCAAAATAGCTTATCAAAATGTTTCATTCTTCTACAACAATCACAAAAAGTGAACGTCAACCGCTCACCGGATATAATGGTAGTAAGAAACAAAGTGCAGCGACATGAAGGTGTGATAGAAGGCCAGAATTATACCCGAGACGAGCAGCACTGAAATAGACCCGTCTAAGCCAAAATTTACTTTAATTACAAGGTTATTTTACGTTTAATTTAATTTGTGGACCCAGCCGCGTAAACTCGAATTAAGAATCGCTTATAAATTGTAGACCCACCTGGCCAAGCATACCCGTCCTTCAGATGTCCCAGGTGATCCGGGAAAATTCTACCACTCCTAGATTACTGTAGCTGTCATATTTCAAGTTTTATTACCCCTTTCTCTCGTAGATGCAGATGTAGATGAGCAGCGCCGTGTGGATCACGGTTATTAGCGTCTAAAGCTTGACGTCAGGGAAATTATCCAAAGAATGGCCCCCTTTAAAACGAACCCAAGCAATTAGGAAGAGCTGCATCCACGCCGGTTTCTGCGTCTGAATAGCACGTATTCCGAAAAAGGTGTCGATGATTGCGCAGAATAAAGCCCAGAACTGAAAGAATAACAATGTGTTTTCCGTCTATTCAAAGAAGCCACGATTTGAGGAAACTAATCCGTTGGAGCAACCCGCCATAATCAGAAAGGGCAAAATTGCTAGGACTAAACAGTGAGATTTTAATGCCACAAACGAGCATGCATTACGTTCGTAACTAGCGTTAACTGAAAATTTTTGCACATAGGTTAAAAAATGTCATTTTTGACCAACTCTATCTTGTGCATAATTTTTTGCGGTCCCAGCGGTTGGGGCTATAGCCATCATAGGACGGGAAATATTTTCTGTCACATGCGGGATCTCGCAAATCGATAGCTCAAAATTTGCCATTTTGAACAATTTCCCAAGGCTGCATTTCAAAAGCCATGTGGTCCCGAAAAAACCTTTTTTAGTTCAACCATACGTCCAGGGTTCATGAGTGACCCTTACGAAAGTGCTTGGGACGAGGCACTCGGGGGCAGGACCGAAGCCAGCCATTTCCGGCCGGTTTCGAGAAAAATACCATTAAAATGCTGAAACCGTGCTCGTACGAAAGTTGACAACAATATTGGGAAAGAACCCAAGTTTTGCACAAGATAACCGAACCACGAGTGGAGTTTCCTAATAATTCAAGAACACTGTAAGTAAAAGTTACACTTACCTCAAGCCTCGTCACGATATTTGCATAATCGGCAGGGTGGATGGCGAGGACCGCAAATGTGAGGGCGGTGAGCATGAAGACGGTGTAGATGCTCCACAGTATTATCATAATAATGAAGCCGCACTGGAAATGTTCAGATGCCGAATGATAATCCGTGAATACTACCAGCAGCCGTTCCCTAAGGGCTTAGGTTTCGTTTTTTGTTCGCGCCGAAATTGCAACCGAGTCGATATATAATTTGCATCTATTAGCGTTTATACAGGGTGTCCCATAAAAAAGCACCCCTCCTGCATTTCGCCGTATTACATCCGATCGGTCCGAAATTTGTACCAGAGGTGTATCAGACCCTAAATAACCACAATCCTGACTTATAGCCCGCCAGCTACAGTAATCTTCGAGATACAACAAAAATATACTTTATTCTCCGTTTTTCATATGGTTTTCGTCGGAATCAACTCTTCGAATATTAAATGAAAATGAAGCGGCAAGCCTGCTTTACCCCTAGAAATTTTTCTGATAAAAATTACAAAAATAACCGTTGATTTCAACAATTTTTGTAACGCAAAGTCACCACCGATATTAAGCGAAATTAGGGATTCGTAGCCGGAAGTCAATGCAAATCGATGCAAAGTCCAAAAAGATAGCCAAAAAAACCGTTAAGAACCGCGTAAAAAAACAGTATTTTGACGATAACTCGAAAACTACTGTAGCAATCGGGCTATAACTCAGGATTGTGGTTATTTAGGGTCTGATACACCCCCAGTCCAATTTTGGGAATGTTGGGATGTAATACGGCGAAATGACGGAGGGGTGCTTTTTTGGGACACCCTGTATATACTTCATATTCTTTGAAAAAAAGAGCGAAAGAAAACTTTTTATCAATCACGAAATTCCTTGCTCACTTTTGAAGTGCGGCAAGTGCACCAGCATCCATAATTCCTTGCCTCGACCGGCGCCAACGGATGGTGTGTCGACGCTTTCCACAACCAGGTCGGGAGTCCCAATATCGGGCTAAAATGCCAAAATAATTTCTACGTCTAGAAAAATTTCTTCAAAACGTACGGGTAGAACATGGCGGTGGTGGTGAGGCTCCGCAAATAATTTGCGAACGTCTCCAATGGAATAGCCGGCGCCATCAGGGGATAACAGCAGAACCGAATTAACCGTTGAAAATTCGCATGCGCATGTCTGGAGTACGCACTTACTTTGTATTCAAAGTTCCCAAAACGTGACTAAACACCAGTTCAGCTGGCCTTTGTGGGGGTTCGCACGGAGCACCAGGAAATGTGGTGTGGAGAGGTCGAAAGAAGCGATAGCTCCTTCCCTTCTGGGTCGCTGATGTATCTTTTCTATCCCTTACACACTCTCTCATAGACCCGCCCGCCCTCACTGCTCCGCCTATTGCATTTTTTGGTGCCACAGGAAAATTGCCCAGGCCACCTCCCGCCCCCCCACACGTCCATCCGGTCCAGACGGCAATACACGTTTTCGAAATAATCCGGATGTGGTAAGATGATGGCGGGAGAAAACAAATTGCAGACCCTGCAGGAATTTGGGAGATTTGGGAGTTTCGCTGGATTTTTCAACGAAAGCGTCATCCTGCCACCTCGAAATTTAGCCTAGCTATAACCATAATTCGAATTCCAAAATCTTGAAATCTACATAAGCTGAGCCAATTGAAAAATTCTCGGGGAATTACACGTTTGGGCGCTGCAGGCAAACTGCTCCAGATTGGAGATTACGAAAATCCAGATCCGAGAAGATTTGTTAGTAACATTTTAGTTCGTGATCTTCTGCGCTTAAGCGTCTTTTAAATTGATCATATCATACTTTAAATTGATTACTTTATTGTCAATACGATTAAGCCCAGCCAGTGACATTTTTCATCCTTATCTATACGTTTGGATCGACTGCATCCTTCCCTGCTGCTGCTCCAGCTCCAGCTGGCGATCCCTAAGAATAAAAAATACAAATGAATTTAGATTTTAGATTTATAGTTTAGATTATAAATCTAACGACCCGGATAATTATGAATAAAAATTACCGGATAAAATGGTAGTAAGAAATGAAGAGAAGGGTCATAAATACGTGATAGATTAAGAGCAAGATTCCGAAGGCGATCGTCACTGCAATAACTCGTTAACTTTACCAGTTACCGCACCTGGCCAAGGATATCCCTGCTTAAGATGCCCCTTGCGATCCGGGAAATACCCGCCGGTCCTAAACCATATTCAGTTATCAAGCAAAGAGTTGTTAAATTACCCCTTTGTCTCGTAGATGCAGATGTAAATGAAGAGCGCTGAGTGGATCAATGTAATCAGCGCCTAAAACTAATGTTTCGAGCAAAGTGTAGAAGGAAAACCATCAAACATACCCAAGCGATCAGGAAGAGTTGCATCCAAGCCGGTTTTTGCGTCTGCAGGGCACGGATACCAAAAATGGTGCCGACGGAAGCACAGAGAGAAGCCGAGAACTAAAAACAACACGGATTTTTATAGAAATCCGTCTTGCCGATCTTCCTTTTTCGAAGAGATAAACCGAATTTGGCGCTACTATATCTCGGTCACTGTACTCAATTAAAAAAAAAATCGAACCTCGAAACTCAAATGAAATTTAATTAGCCAATTTCTACCTCAAACCTAAACACAAATTTAGGGTATTCGGACGACGGGACGGCCAGGAAGGCGATGATCAACACGCCCAGCATAAAGATTGTGTAGATCGCCCACAAGATCATCATCAAGAGAAAGCCGCACTGGAAAGGGGGTATTTGGAGGGTAGTTTAAGCCGCTTAATCGCAGGCTTCCTTCCCAGTTTTTGAGGTCTACAAGGACTTATGAGTTGATCTCGATCCTGATAAAGGTCGATAAAGAGGAAAAGATGTCATAGGTCTAACCCTTGCCCTTCGGAGAGTGTTGGATTTTTCGAAAATCAACATATATCCTTTTCATCCTTTCTAACGATTTTGCTAACAGTTCCTCACCTTAGAAGTGCAGCAAGTACAGCAGCATCCATAATTCCTAGCCTCAACAGGAGCCAGCGGATGGTGCGTCGACGCCTTCCATAACCACGTTGGAAGCCCAATCACTTTCCTGCATCAAAAACGAGTCTCGAAAATCGCCCGTTACAGCTAGAAACTACGAAAGTTCCTGTAAAAATTACGGATAGGACAGTTTGGTGGTGGTGAGACCGCGTAAATATGTAGCAAATGTTTCCGTTTCGGCCGGCATCAATCACGAAAGCAGAATAAAATGGCAAATCGATGCCGCAAACTCATGTCTGGGCTAATATTTGGGCATGTGAACAGGGCGGGCGTGACTAAAGGGGGGAGTTCGACTGCCCTTTGTGGGGGTTCGCTGGGGGCAAGCGGGGAGGTCGAGAGAAACGATATCTCGTTCTCTTCTGAGTCCCACATGTATCTTCTCTATCTCTAACACACGCTTTTCGCTGCTCAGGACTATTGCTTTTTGGTCGAGTGGGAAATGGCCGGGACGCTGCCTCTCCACACGTTCGTTCACCCAGCCGAAACGGCAACATGTTTTGTGGAGCAGTTAAAAGGCCGTTTGCGACAGACGCGAACAAGGCTTGGCACAGTTTTTTTCGACCCTGTTTTTTTGATGCCATCTGAAAGAGCATAATTGAATTAGTAGGGTGGCATATTTTTAAAAGTTTAAAAAGTTTAATTTTGGGGTTAAAATGGGCCTCGAAGTTGCCGACACCGAAAAAATATCTCGAGAACTACTTGACAGAATCTTCTGAAAATTTGCATCAATACCTAATTTGGGGTGGGGATCATTTCTCTAATACATCGCGGAGCACGAAAATGCCCGGAACATAGGTGTATTGCGTACACAAAACAGTTTTTCCGTCCTGTCCGGAACTCGGCGATCGGGCGGCTCTGTTGATTACTGTAGAAAGATGCGCAAGAAAATTCTGCATCGAATGGTGTATCAAACTAGAGCCGCCCGATCGCCCAGGTCGCGCTATAAAGCATTTACTAGGCAAAAATTGGCCCAAAAGGGGCCCCGAAAACTTATAAAATTCAAAATAACGAAATCTGAGGCATTAGTTTGCATGTAGTCATCATGCTGAAGCCATTGCAAAAAAGAGCAAAAAGAAATTCGGCTTCTGAGAGGGGGCTGGGATTGAACTGGCGCCACCTCTGGATTGGCACGCCGACGCTCTACTCACTGCGCCACAGGGCTCCCAGGCGGAGGGTCCGGGTTCGATTCCGCGACATCGAAAGAAACGAAATTTCTTTTTTTGCTCTTTTTTGCAAATGCTTCCGCATGGTCTCTAGAAGCAATATGGTTCCTCAAAACACCGTATTTTGAATTTTATAAGTTTTCGGGGCCCCTTTTGGGCCAATTTTTGCCTAGTAAATGCTTTATAGCGCGACCTGGGCGATCGGGCGGCTCTAGTTTGATACACCATTCGATGCAGAATTTTCTTGCGCATCTTTCTACAGTAATCAACAGAGCCGCCCGATCGCCGAGTTCCGGACAGGACGGAAAAACTGTTTTGTGTACGCAATACACCTATGTTCCGGGCATTTTCGTGCTCCGCGATGTATTAGAGAAATGATCCCCACCCCAAATTAGGTATTGATGCAAATTTTCAGAAGATTCTGTCAAGTAGTTCTCGAGATATTTTTTCGGTGTCGGCAACTTTGAGGCCCATTTTAACCCCAAAATTAAACTTTTTAAACTTTTAAAAATATGCCACCCTACTAATTCAATTATGCTCTTTCAGATGGCATCAAAAAAACAGGGTCGAAAAAAACTGTGCCAAGCTATAATGGGGCTTGGTCGGATCCCTCACAAACGGCCTTTTTAAGATCTGACTGTAAAGTGTTTTTACTCCACTTTGAGTTTCAATTCGGGAACAAGTGCATCTTGTGAGCAAATTTGGAAAACCGATTTGGAACCAGCGAAAATTCGAATTTTAATACATGGAGATTCCCCCTCAATATGAGCTTTCCGTTTTAAACTCAAAATTGTCTAAAAACTGTTTTGTTTGAAAATTGTTTTTAGAATCAATGCGGCGAGGAACGACAAGATTCCAGTGCTTAGATTAAAAATTCCAATTTATTTCGACTGAAAAAATAGACAAAGTGGTGGGCAGGGAATCGAATTTTGTGAGGGATACATTGTCCCGTAATTGCTTGAGGCATAGACAAAAAAAAGGCAAAATACGAGGCAAGCATTCGAAAACTGATAGAAAGTAAACAAGAAAATAAAAGTTTAAGTAGCATAATCAACGTCTTCAATACATCGCTTGCTTATTTGTAGGCTTGAACGGAATGCATTCTGCCTTGCTGCTGCTCCAGCTCCAGTTGACGATCGCTAAATGAGGGATAGTCAAAAAAGCGGCAAAACTTCTTCTTCTGCAACGCAAAAGCCAATAACAAAACTCACCGGATATAATGATAGTAGGAGACGAAGAGGAGCGTCATGAAAATGTGGTAGATTGCCAGGAATAGTCCGAATACAATCATCACTGCAAGTGAGGCAGAATTAATGGTATTCATAGAAAACTGACTTGACCATGGATATCCTTCGTGGATCCTACCCTTGCGATCGATGAAAATACGGCCCTCTCTAAATGACGATATTTTTTTGAATAGGGGTTAAAGTTACGCTTTAGTCTCATAGATGCAAATGTAGGTGAAGAGTCCGAAGTGGATCAGCGTCATGGTCGTCTAGACTTTGGGTAGAAGTACTGACAAAAATATAAACATACCCAAGAAATCAGGAAAAGTTGCATCCAGGCTGGCTTCTGTGTCTGTATGGCCCGAATTCCAAAAAAGGTGCCGACGATCGCGCAGATGCCCAGAATTGGCGAGATTTCCCTATTTTATGCCTTTTTTTAAAGCGGCACCTGGGGAAAGGTGAAGATCTTCGGGTACTCTTTCGGTGGAATGGCCAAGAAGGCGATCGTCAAAAACCCGAGCATGAACACCGTGTAGATCGCCCACAGAACCATCATGAAAATCAACCCGCACTGGAAATGTAAGAGGTTCTCGATTTCTGCGTGAATGCTGAGTAAGATCCTGCTTTAATAGCCTATATTATTTTGAGGTAGCTGTATATAGCGTATTCATTTAATAAATCGTTCCTGGTAAGTTTCCTGGCCTTATTGGAAAGTACCCAAGACTCGGTCTCAGCTTACTGTAAAGTGTTTTTACTCAAGTTGGAGTTTAGATTCGGGACTAAGTGCATCTTGTGCAGAATTTTTTGCTGATTCCGAATCCGTTTTCCAAATTTGCTGCGGACTTTAATTTAAAAAGTCATTTTTGGTGCAAATTAGGCTTGAAAAAGCCAAAAATTCGGATTCTGGCCCACTATTCCCTCCTTGGTTCCATCTCGCCCAGGGGGCGTAAAGTATGCACTCACAGCTCCCTTCCGAGTTGGCACCATGGTGCATTGACAAAGTACTCGCTTGCCAGGCGCAGGGCGGCGGTTCGGATCCCCGTCCTGCATCTTTCTTTTGCTTTTTGCATAAAAAAAAATCTAATCTTTTATAAAAAAGCTTGTTTTGACTTTTAAGATGCGTGTCCAGCCAATCTCTAGCCAAATTCGAAGTTGAAATTGATCAGGAAAATCGAAAACGATTACGGTTTCCTGAGTTTGGTGCAAAACACTCCCATAATTTGCTGTATAACTTTCAAAACAAAAGTCCGCAGCAAATTTGGAAAGCGGATTCGGAATCAGCGAAAAATTCTGCACAAGATGCACTTAGTCCCGAATCGAAACTCCAACTTGAGTAAAAACACTTTACAGTTAGAAGTGCAGCATGTACAGCAGCATCGATAGTTCCGGGCTTCGACCGGCGCCAACGAATGGTGCGTCGACGCCTTCCACAACCAAGTCGGAATTCCCATTATTTCCCCTAGAAATTAGTGAATTAGGAAAGAAACTAGGAATTAAGAGAGGAAGAAAAAAGAGAAGGAAAGAAAAGAGGAACACGCTCAATTACGGTTGCGGCAGCATTAACGGCGTTAAATTGCGCACTCGGAATTTTCGATAGAACTTTTGAACTGGAGGACGGTACGGAGAATGTGATCAGATCAGATATCACGCCAAGCCAGAAAAACTTCCGATTGGAGCATGCGAACACGGCAACACCTGATACAGCCGTAACTACGAACGCCGGGCGGAATCGGCCTTTGCCAGATCGACTGGCGGATCCAGGAAATGTGAGGCCCAGCGAGCAATTCCGCTTCCTTCTCGGTTCAACTGTTGCTCCTCTCCCGCCTCTATCCCTTACGCTCGATCCAAAACGCTCCTCCCTCCACTGTAAGGCCTCTTTTTTGCTGTCAGCAAAAAAATGCCCATTCCCAGTCCGCTGTTCCCCACCCGCCCTATCGAGGCGGAGCGGTTTTTGGCCGATCCCGGGTTCCAATGAGGAAGTGGAGTTGAGTTCAGATAAGAAAATCAATTTACCTTATCGCAGACTATTTAGAGGTGTTTGGGAGATATTTGGAACTGTTGGAAGGCATGTGAGGCAGAGAGGAAATAACCAGCGAAGTTTCAGGTCTTCGGTAGTTTCTAAGCTTGTTGATCGTATTTGAAAATTGACAGCTGGTGCGGGCAGTTCGGAATCCAGACATGGTGGAGTCCTGGCGACGACCCGCATCCAAGAGCAGGACAGTGGGTTCAAAATGGTATTTCTAAGCGACTCTATTCGCGCACCCGAAAACAATGTTACAATACCGATTGCAAATTGACCATGACAAACACAAGTATTGAATCGGCCCTCATAGATATATCGATACCATAGCAAACTGAATATCACCTAAAAACGACTGCTTGTTAGATGCTATACTCTACCGTTACTTACCTATAATAAAAATTTCTTCTAACACTTTTGGGTACCGCCATCGAGCCGCAGGGCCCTCCACTGAATCGTTAGGTTCTAGAAGCATAAATGTACTTACCTCCGCAACTATAAGACTGCTCTTTTTTGTTGGGTAGTCTCTTGCTTACGTTCTTTGCCTAATATTTGAATGGCTATTATTCTGTTTGAGGATTATTTTCTAACCTTGATGAATGTTTTCTAACATAAATTAGCTTGTCTTCAATGCTCATTGAATATTTTGTGATACCAAATCGGGATTTGAGGAATGTATTATTCGCAATAAAGCTGGATAGCAAAGCTTCTGCAGTTAATCTAAGGATCTCATGAAACAGGGGATCCAAGTTCATTGCAACCCTACACCAGTGAAACGCGCGGCGCAGAGTTTGTTAGCTTTTGGGTAGCACCAAACAACAACACCAGGGTCAGCACTAGGAAAAAGAGGGCCGCATGACACACACCGCCAGAGCCAATACCGATGTCTCACCCGTCTTTTTGAGTCTGGCGTTTATCTTTGGGTTCCTCGGAATCTCCTTCGGTACCACAGTCTCTCTTCTTCTTCTGACGGTCTCGAAATTCTGGCGCCGGCTGGCCAGGCCGCACTTGCTTCTCCTGTCACGCCCGAGATTTTGGGTCGGCGCTTCGATTTATTCGGTGGTTTTGAATTGGTAGCTTCAGGAGCTTCAAATCTGGAGCTTAGGAAGCTTAAGCAGCGTGGATTCCAAATCTTATCTAGAATAGCTTATTCCTTGAAATATGGTCTCGTCTTTTTTTAAGGCTGATACAACTGAATTTTTGGAGCATTTTGGAAATTTTTCGCCCTTGAAGATGGCCTACTCCTGAACGGTTTGAAGATGTATAACTTATCGAATTTTCAATTTTGGTCAATTTACCATAGAATAACCCATGAATCATGAATTCTGCGACTGATAAGCTCCGGAATAGGTGACGATTCCGTCTGAGTCATCGAAAACTTGGCACACCACCTTTCCGCTCAAGCCCCTTATCGCCTTTTTTGGGTTCAGAAGAACAACACCATTCTTGCCTGCATTGTCTCGTTTTCGATTTTTGACGTTTCGTGAGCTGCAAAACAAAATTTACCTTGATTTTAGCGAAAATGGAATTTCCGGTTTGGTTGTGGCGCCCTAATGTGCAGCCAGAATCCCCGGTGAAGGCGGACGACTATAAGTGTTGCTATTTTTGCGGTTGCTCATCAAAGGTAAGCGTTTGTCACTTCATAAGATTTGTAATTGAAATGTTTGTTTCTTTCTATCTTCCGACTTTTAGTGCTGGTTCACGCTATGCACGGCGATCTGGATCCTCGCTTCTATCATTTTCATTGCTTCCGCCATTTTTGTCTTCCTCGTCCGACCCGATGTTACGGTGATTGCCCTAAGACAACCAGGGGTATGTTAAAAATCTATCGGAAAATTCAAGATTTTGTATTAAGCTTTACCTTCGTCTGGCAGTCATTGTCTTGGGCTTCCTTGCCGTCAGAGCCATTATGACAAAGAAACCCGGCTACATGCAGGCCTTTATCATCGTTTTTGTAAGTTATTCGTACCGTTTTTCAGACCTCTAAACTCCCTGAAATTGTCCTATTTTCAGGCTTCCCTCCAAGCGTTGACACTCCTTGCAGAAATCTTTTTTGGGCATCACCGTGATCAGTATGCAAAAGCATTTTTGCGAAAAATCTAGCAGCAGGGTGCACCACCATCTCAACTCTCACTTCCGTGGCTACCGACATCACCACCGGCACGATGACTACATGGGCTACAACAACCAGGGAATGGGCTACGACGATCATGGCAGGGGATACAACTATGAGGGCCGAGGGTATCGCGATGATACCGTGGGATACAACGATGGTGCAATGGGGTACCGCAATGATCACATCGGCATGTGGGGTACGTACAACATTGTTAGATGCGACTGACCAGCAAATTTTTAGAGATTACCGAACGAATTCCGGGGCTGATTATTGGCGCAATAGTAGCAATCTGGATGAACGTTGTCGTCTATATGTACTACTCCTATATCAGGCATGGGGTTCAACGTTTAAAACCAATTGTAGAGTGTCCAGAACCACATTATGTAAATGACCAGTACTTTTTAAAACTCCCGCGTGATCGTCCGCTCCGACATCGCATTTTTTAGGGATCGCCAGCTCGAGGTCGAACAGCAAGAGTATCCACCAAGCCATCGTCAAGCCTGCATAGTTTGAGTCTCGCAACGACAATCCATCGCGAAACGATACTCTTTCAAATGAAATCTCTAAGATTTTTTAGTCACATTTCCATGTAAATCGTATCCATCAGCTTCATAAGCATATTGTGGTCCTCAGGAACATATCTAATTTAATAAAGAACCTTACCTTATGCTTTTTTGTCGCACTCGACGAACCAAGCCTAGGCCTCGAAATGGCCTTTCGGCGGACCGGGAAATGGACCACATGCGCCCGAATGCCAGCAATCCACCCGTTCCCCCATTCGGCGTCCTCTCTCTCTCTCCCTCCGTCTCTCTCTCTCTCTCTCTCTCTCGCTCCAGCACTTGGGTTTTTTTGGCCGACAAAAAATGACTCGGCCGCCCTCCCCCTTTCCTCGTTCTCCGGTCCCTGCTGCAACATTTATTTCCGTTCCCTTAGGTCCCCAAGCGGAAGTAGAAAACGAGGAGATTTTTAGGGCCACTGGGGAGTTTACCTGATTTTCACGATCAAATTTATTCCATTAAGGACAACACTTTGATCCTGGGATCCCCCTCGATTTTCCCTCCAATTCATGACTACATCCCAATCGGTTTCTGAATTTACAGGAATACAATCCTTTGCGAACCGTTTTTGAATTTTAACTTCCCTGTTATTTGTGACCATGGTTTTTGCAAAAAACCTGTCCAAGTTTTTATAAAATTTCTCCGAAGCCGGGCACTTCGTATTGGCGTAGTTCGAACGCATTTAAGGAGCGACGCTGTTTGACCTCGCCGACTAACAAAACCTCTAGTTTTTTGTCCCTTCCAAGCACAGCGCATCGATCCCAGGCTCCTCTTCTTGATACCAAGAGCAACCAGCGAGACCCGCCCTTTTTGGCATCCAGAAGTTGCCATTGCCCGCGTCGCAGTTTCTGCAAGGCCCCCACTTTCTTGAGCTTTGGCCTAGTAAAATTAGCCGCTTTTTGAACGAATTCTCATGAAAACGGGTCTCGATGGTCGATGGATGCTAGGCCCATAAAAAGCGGCCTTTGATTTTTTTGGGATCGAAAAGGGGAACGGATGAATAGATGGCATTGGCCCAAAGCGCGAACCCTGCTCTTTCACGTGTTCTCTCTCTCTCTCTCTCTCTCTCTCTCTCTCTCCCCTACTGCGCTCGTTGTCCGAACGCTAAATTAAGCCCCTGCACTATGCTAGTAGCGCGCCTTTCAGGTTATGTTCTGCTGTGTCAAATTTTCGATGGCTTGAGTTGTCGAGGTTGGGTGATTTTTGAGATGGCGCAAATCCCTTTCCATTTTCTACTTCTTGTCAACTTGTTGCAACACATACCTTAAGGATGGGATTCCCCGTTTGGCTATGGCGTCCTAAAGTTCAGCCGAAATCGCCGGTGGAGCCAGGAAATTATCTTTGTTGCGGATGTTGCTGCTGTACCGCGAAGGTAGGTTTTGAGGCAGAGAATCCAGTGAGAGAGAGAGAGACAGGGGAGCTGTCGAGAGAAATATTCTTCCTTCGTAGTGCTGCTTCACCTTTGACACGATCATCTGGGTGATCTCCGCGGCCTTGTTCTGTCTCATCGTTGGAATCTCGCTCATCATTAAGCCCCTACTCATATGGCGCTATCTCGAGAATGCACAGGTTAGCCGAAGAAACCATAGCGCCAAATTAACCCACCCGTTTTTTTTGGTAAATTGTCATTTACAGTTTTTCATATGGGGTGCCACCGTGTTATAAGGCCGTCCGCGACTCATCCGAACAGGCCCCATTATGACCTGGCACAGTTTTTTTGGACCCCATTTTTATGACGGCATCTGAAAGAGCGTGGTCGAATTAGTAGGGTGGTATGGTTTTGGAAGTTTAAAAAGTTTAATTTTGGTGTTAAAATGGGCCTCAAAGCTGCGACCTTCGAAAAACTAACTTGAAAACGACTGAACCAAACAGGCCGAAAATTTGTGTCAATACCTAATTTGGCGTGGGGATCATTTCTCTAATACATTTTGAAGCACGAAATTGGCCGGAACATGGTTAAATGGCGTACTAAAAACAGTTTTTCGACATTTTCGACATTTTAGGGTGGTTTGCGAAAGCTGACTTATGCACAAAAAGATGCGCCCGTTCTTTCCGCATCGAATGGTGTATAGCTTATCGAGCGCGAACCACCCTAAAAATTAGTTTTATTCGCTTTTATGTGTGAAAATGGTGCTAAAAATGACCCCAAAAAATGAAAATTTTTGAATTTGGAAAAGCTGAGATATAGGATCGCATCTAGAGACCGAGACGAGTCGATTGCAAAAAAGAGCAAAAAGAAATTACGCTTTCTTCGATGTCGCGGAATCGAACCCGGACCCTCCGCCTGGGAGCCCTGTGGCGCAATGAGTAGAGCGTCGGCGTACCAATCCAGAGGTGGCGCCAGTTCAATCCCAGCCCCCTCACAGAACCCTAATTTCTTTTTGCTCTTTTTTGCAATCGACTCGTCTCGGTCTCTAGATGCGATCCTATATCTCAGATTTTCCAAATTCAAAATTTTCATTTTTGGGGTCACTTTTAGCACCATTTCACAATAAAGCGAATAAAACTAATTTATAGGGTGGTTCGCGCTCGATAAGCTATACACCATTCGATGCGGAAAGAACGGGCGCATCTTTTGTGCATAAGTCAGCTGCAAAACCACCCTAAAATGTCGAAAATGTCGAAAAACTGTTTTTAGTACGCCATTTAACCATGTTCCGGCCAATTTCGTGCTTCAAAATGTATTAGAGAAATGATCCCCACGCCAAATTAGGTATTGACACAATTTTTCGGCCTGTTTGGTTCAGTCGTTTTCAAGTTAGTTTTTCGAAGGTCGCAGCTTTGAGGCCCATTTTAACACCAAAATTAAACTTTTTAAACTTCCAAAACCATACCACCCTACTAATTCGACCACGCTCTTTCAGATGAGGTCATAAAAATGGGGTCCAAAAAACTGTGCCAAGCATTGTGCCAAGCATCTCTCGCAAACGGCCTTTTATACGCATGGCTGGGAATTCGCACCATCCAAACGAAGCAGCCGGCCTATCTGCAGTTGCTGATGGTCATTCTCGTGAGGGTTTTTGCCTTGCCTAAGTGCTAACATGGGAGGTGGTTTTGACCCAGGTTGCAAATCGCCATATAACATAGATCAATCGATAGAGAATGGAAAATAAAAATGAGGTTTAAATATTAGTTTTTGCCGAACTCCTTTGAAAAGTTATTATGTTTTTCCAGCGTTTCTGAAACTGATTTTCTACAAATCCAGCTTGTTCGTTTGTCATTTTACATTGGATTTAATTTAAATCATTTAAATAGCTTATCTGATAGAAAAATTTTTCTGATTCGAATGGTATGTTTGTTGATACTAGGTCGCCTCTTTAAACGCCTTGCAGGAGTCTGGAATAGCATGAAAATGACCAAGTTTTCATAGAGAAAAGGCAGCAAATCGGCATTTTTTTTCCGAAATTTTCGAATTTCCAATTTTTTTAGTTAGAGAGCTGATTCGATAGAACAAAAAATTCTGAATACTCGTTTGGCTTCAAAATGAGGAATTTTGGCAAAAAATCACCGTAAAATTCAAATAATTTTTTAAACAGGGGCGTTCCGGAAAAGGAATATTTAAGCCTCACATTGTTTCAATTAGCTATCGATTGATGTATGTTACATCACGATTCGCCACCTGGGTCAAAAACACTTCGCTTGTCAGTATTTGGTTATCGATAATCGCAAATCGCGGGAGTTTCGCGGAAGTACTAATTTAGCTAATATTTTGTGACACGTCCTCTTGAAAAATGATTTAGCTAATATTTTTAGTTTGGCAGCGAAATACTCGGCCTGATTGCCAATTTGGTCTTCTGGGATCATCACATGGAATCGTAACAATTTTTCCAAGACGCTTAACGGTGATTTCAGCATGAACAGTCATCTCTCCGAATTCGGGCAGCAAAAAGCAGAACTTAAGCCAGGGGTCGATATCGATGGTAATCAACGCATATGCCCGCTTGTAGCTCTGCTTTCTAGAGCTCATTTCCATCGTGCTAGGCGGCCTTATCATGCTCTGGGCCGACCTCGTCATCTTCCAGTTTTATCGATACATCAGGTAATTTGGAAATTGAAGGAGCTGCTTAAAAAACTATTTTTAATCCTTAAATCAAAAAATAATTCTGAGATTTTTTAGAATCGCAGAGGAGCAAAGCGGCCAGCTGCCCCTCCATAATCAACCGCTGAAAGCTTGAAGCCCCCCAAGAAGCCTCATCAAAACAACGACAAAAAGCTTATCTGCCTACTGTATGCCTTATATTTTAACTGTCTTTATATCGCTATTTTTGTCTTGCCTGCCCCCGGTTGTCATTTTTATCCGTTCTTACGCCGCTTATTTCCAAGTGCAAATAAAACGCTGTTTGGAAAAATGTAGCAATGCCCCCACCGGCCTACTAACTGACAATGTCGTCGGGGATGACGTAGGCATGCTTCTGGTCTCTTCTCTAGAGTGACCAACTGCCTGAGATGCGGCTTCTTAAAATAGACCCCGGGGGTTTCCGGGGGCCAGGCCAAAAATCCACGAGAAAGGGGCGCGGTTGGGCCAAGGCCCGCCGGCCCCTTTCTTCTCCTCTCTTTCCATCTCTCTCTCTCTCTCTCTCTCTCTCTCTCTCTCTCTCTCGCTCTCTCTCTACCTCTTTCTCTCTCTCTGTCTCTCCATCTTTCTTGCTTGCCCGCCCTTTCTCACCCTGCACCCTCCATAGCCTCTTCTCCTAGATGCGCATAGTGAGCAGCTCCGCGTGCTTCAGCGCCTCAAATTTGGTTTGGAAATGTTTTAAACTTAAACTGTTAAAGCTGTTTTAATTACTCTTTTATCTATCCTAATACAGGTACACATGGGCTTTCCGATTTGGCTTTGGCGTCCGGAGCATCAGCCCCGGACCCCAGTCGAGCCAAATGGGTATCTCTGCTGTGGATGTTGCGGCTGCACCTCAAAAGTAAGAAATTTAATCGTTTTTTTCTGAAATTCAATCAAACAGTGTTGCTTCACGATTTATACGGTCATCTGGGCCCTGATCTGCTTCATTTTCTTTGGCCTTGTCGGTCTGCTGCTCCTTCTGCAACCCGATTACATCCTTGTTTTGCTAAAGCATCCCGGGGTAGGTTTTTAAAGGTTCAAACTTTTGAAAATTTTGATAAAAATCGTATTAAATTCAGTTTTACCTCTGGCTTGTTACTGCTCTTTTTGTGTTCTATGCCGTGCGGGCGATACAGACGTTGACACCAAGCTACATGCAAGCGTTCATGATAGTTTTTGTGAGTTTTTGCGAGTATCGGAGGCTTATTTGACGGACATTTTAGTACAAAAAATTTCTATGATTTTAGTTCACCCTGCAAATCGTGGCTTCATTTTAAGCTGGATTTTTGGGGGAGAACTCCAAGCGTAAGAATTTGGATCATCTTAAATTTTCTGCCACCCCTTTTAGAATGAATCGCCGTCTTATGGGTAGCAGCTCAAGAAAGGGCGGACATCTGCAGGAAATAGGGCGGGATTGTAAGCAAAGAGCGGTTACGGTTAAATTCGGTCCATTCAGCTAGCGTTTCCTCAATGTTCCCTTCAATGCTGTTACGCCTCGGATGGACTTTTTGTGGTGATCCAGTACTATCGCTACGTCAGGTAATATACTTTTCGAATAGCTGAGCGCAATGCGCTGGAACGTCTGCCCCTCACTCCTGCATTTTCAGGGACCGTCAGCTGGAGATTGAACAAAGTGAGCAGCTACCGCTGTACAGCCAAATGATGAAAACATAAGCTTTCCAATCCACCACAAAATTGAAATTTGTTTTGCAGACATTATTTGTGAAAACCGATTATTACTTAATTCACGCGTGTCTCCACTTGCCTGGACAGTATTTCCGCTTTCGATTTGATCTCTCGATTCTGCTAAATCATTACTTTTTTTGCAAATCTTCAACCCAAAAAACCATAAACCTGCATAAACCATAGAAAACGATAAAAATAAAATCCAAGTCATTTTGAACGGAAACACATTACGAAGTAATATACCGCCATCCGGAAATCTCATTACACTCGCTCCCCTTTCTCCTCGCGCACATTTTTGGTGCTCTCATCCTGGGCCGTCCATCCCCAACCGCCGACCCACAATCACCATATCTTTTTAATCGATTCGATTGCCATGGGTTTCCCGATTTGGCTTTGGCGCCCAAACCATCGCCCAAAAGCTGCCGTGGAACCAAATGGCTATCTATGCTGTGGATGTTGTGGCTGTGCTTCAAAGGTATTGTTGTGTGCACGCACTCAGCCACAAAAGTGTATTCGATCAACCTAAATTCCAGTGCTGGTTCACCTTTTACGCCGTCATATGGGCGTTGCTCTGCTTGCTGTTCGCTGGCCTGATTGGTCTCCTTTTCTTCAAACAGCCAGAAGTCATATTTGTCCTGCTAAAAGAACCAGGTGTCAGTTTTTTTTATCGAACGTCCTTTAGTTGATAATATCTACAGCACGGGAGACGAACAAAAAACGAGAAAACAAAAAAATGAAAAATTTAGGCTTACGTATGGATTGCCAACGGTCTCCTCGCAACCTTTGCCGTCCTTACAATTCGTGCCAAAAAACCAAGCTACATGCAAGCGTTTATGATCGTTTTCGTGAGTGTTCAAGCTTGTTAAAATTTATATTCGTGAAAAGAGTGGAAAATCGATTTAGGCTGCCATCCAAATCCTCGGCTTTATTTCCAGTTGGATCTTTTGGAAACAGATGCAATGGTGCGTATTTTTGCAAAATTGAACCCACGTTTTTTAGGATAAACTGAGCGCTACAGCTGAATACAGGAGAGCCCAGGGATTGAGCGCAAGATATGATGCTGTTAGTTGTAAGTG
>CATQJA010002140.1:0-20601 GCA_958295435.1 Mesorhabditis spiculigera
GGGGCGGGCCCGAAATTACCAAATGTTCGACTTTTTTCAAACATTTTTCTAACCTTATTTAAAAGCTTTTTACTTTAATCATTGCTAAAACTTATAAAAACAATTTGAAAACACTCTATATTTGATTACTAGGTCAACCGGGACCGCCAGGAAAAAATTGGTTCCCCCCCCCCGCAGGAATAGTCCCACACGCTGCGAATCCTAAAAAAAGACCCGAATCGATTACACTAAGTGATTTGGACCCATCTTTACGCCGCTGCCGTTCGCACTGATTACTGTAGCGCACAAAAACCTAACATTTTTTTCGATTTTTCGCTGGCTATTTGCGTATCTTTCTCATTCACTCTGCGTTGAATTCCTCTGATTTCAAGTACACCTTGGGTGCCACCAGGATTCCACCGGAATTGTGGGCGCCCCCTTACAAGGAGCCGCTTTTAGGTGCTTTTGGAGTTTCGGGGCGGGACCTAGCTAGTTCGATAGAGAAAAAAATTCTGAGCAACATGCCATTTTCAAAAAGTGCTGATCGATAAAGGAATTCTAGAAAATTCAATTTAAAGCTAGCGATTTTTTTCTAGTTTTCGGGTCCTTTTCCTCGGTTCGCGTCGTTGTCGGGGCTTGGCCGGTCACCATTCATAACCCTCCGCCAAGGCGTCCATCACAGGTTGCATTGGCTTCTTGGTAGCGCGCTTGCTTACCAACTTTTTAACATTTTTTTGCCTCGGGTTCGAATTTTCGCGCTGGCTAACCCTTTGCTTTTTATTTCTTGAACCCGTTATCGGTGCATAAAATTTTAATTAGCAAAAAAGCAAAGAGTTAATAATAAATAAGAGTCGAACTTGTGGCAAAGGTAAAAACTTCGTAGGCCAACGCACTAGCTACTTGGCCATGCCTTGGACGGGATTCATGACGCGTGAAGTCCCCATGTGGCAGGGGCGCTCGACACCCGCAAATCACCTCAAATCACCACAGGGTAGCCGATACCGGGAACATTTTTAATTAACTTCAATTTTCTAAAACACCTCATCATCGATCAGCACTTTTTGCAAATAGTATGTTGCTCAGAATCTTTTTCTCTATCGAACTAGCTAGGTCCCGTCCCGAAACTCCAAAAGCACCTAAAAGCGACTCCTTGTTAGACTTACCGCCGCCATCGAGATGTTGTGCCGTTTCGTCACGTAGAGATGGGCGAACAGGTCCGTTTCCTGTACCCCGCGGGCACACTCTCGCCACCTGTAGGTGGGATTTCAGGACTTCGGGTTATCCATTTGAACGCTGTCGGATAAATCTAGCTATATCGGTCCGGGGATTGTGTTGGGATTAGGGTAATCCAGTTTTTGGTGAGTGGAAGTCTGGGAGAAATTTAAACTTATATGTATGGGAGGTGAGGATCATTTTACACGCTATTGTACAAGAAAAATACAGTAATCCCCTTGGAACATTTTTTTTGCCTAGAAAATGTCTACTTCTTATTCTTCAGCGATTTATTTGGGCCTCAGAAACGGATTACGGAAAATAAGAAATCCTACTCGACTTTTTTCCTGCAATTTCCGCAAAACCTACGTTACTACTCCCCGGCGAGCACAAGGTTATCCCGAAGATTTATCCCGGCCACGGTGTCCAGGTAGTTGGCGAGGGCGATTTCGAGGGATCAGCACCTAATATTAGAAAAGTTAAAATTAAAAAGTAAGGTGATCATTACCGATCTGCGACCAGTTGTTGGAAGTATTCAATGTCGTAGACGATGATCAGGTCCGCCACTGGCCCAGCTGAGGATGCCCCGAAATCTATACTGAGGTATTCGGTCAGGTTTTATCTGGAAGTTAGAGATCAAGAGAGAGAGAGAGAGGGGGAGAGAGTGAGTAAAAAAGAGACAGCCAGAGAGAGATCGAGAGATAGAGAGAGAGGGAGCAGGTGAGTATGTGAAAAAGAGAGACAGCGAGAGAGAGATATATAGAGAAGGGAGAGCGACCAAGAGAGACAGAGAGACAGTGAGATAAAGAGACAGAGAGTGAAAGAGAGACAGCGAGCAGGAGAGATAGTGAGAGAGAGCGAGAGCGAGATCGAGAGAGATAGAGAGAGAGAGTGAGTATGCGAAAAAGACAGCGAGAAGAGATATATAGAAGAGAAGGAGAGAGCGACCAAGAGAGAGAGAGACAGTGAGATAAAGAGAGAGAGAGTGAAAGAGAGACAAAGAGAGGGAGAGATAGTGAGAGAGAGCGAGAGAGAGATTTACTTACCATCTGATTCATCTGCACAAATTCTCCAAGTGGCATCACCGTTCTGGAAGGGGCGATCTGTCGGAGTTACCTAAAACCGCTTAACCCTAGAAAAACAAAGATTTAGCTAATAGCTGAATTTTCAATCATTTTGTTAATAAACTAACATTATCCAATCTCGTCGATAAGCTGCGACACCTCTATCAGCATATCATGCTTATCCCCAGAAAGCGGCTTGACGCGGCAGCTGGCTCGCCTAAAAATCTTCAAAACCTGGAATTTTCCGCTTTACCAAATCGTTCAAAAGATTTTGTCGCAACGCCACGGCCAGTAACGGCTCGAACTCGGTCTCGTGCATATGGGTTTGCAGCAGCTTTGACCTGATCGGTGCCAAAAAGCCATCGAGCGCCGGGGGTCGGAACTGAAAATGTGATGAGCTTGGCCTTATCGATTATCCGGGTGACGAGTGGACTTTTATCGATCGAACAGTCTTAAAAACGGGCGTATGGTCGCAAACTACTTTCTTATACAAAATCGTATAATACTAGCGTACGTAACCATATACTTTTATTCTGACTACGTTACGATACGCTCTTAACGATGCACTATGCGATACGCTACTTACCGATAGACGTAAGATACGATCGTTCGGGTCCGGAATTTCTGAATCTGCCACCAACAAGTTATACTTTCCGACGTATGGGTCCATCATTCCTGCATTTCGCTCCCATCTGAAAAAACAAGTATTTCCCTTATTGTTAATTTTTCAATGATTAATTTTAGGGTATTAGTAGAATGACAAAAACCAGCTTATCGATAGAGTACTATTTTCTCTATTTGGTCCCATATTATCTGTACCAAAAATCGAAAATTTATAGAAGTTTTGCGGAAATTTTTATATTTTGGATTCCGTGTGTTTTCAATTGGCGTTCAACCATTAGACGCAGCTTTTTTTTTCTGATTTTTGCCACTTGTCATAAATTCCGGTCGGTTTACGTAACTCAAGTACGGTGCTCCCCGGGCATAAAGACATAAAGCCTCGGGTTACTCGAGGGGAACAATCTGCCAGCCAATATTGGGCCCTAAGCGTTGCTAGCATATTCATCGCCTTCCCATGCGGAGTCACGTTTTTGGGGGGTGAGAGTGGAGCTGACTGGTTGGGGGGTAGGGATATAAGAAAATTTCGCCCCCAGGGACCCACGAATAATGGCCGGGTGTCAAAGTTGTGGCAATCCGGGAATATTGGACCGCAGGGGATGCCGCGGAGAAGCTGTTCAAATGGGCGACCGCCTTCCGAGGTTCTGGAAAAAGGTTATTTAAAGGATACCCAAGGTTTTGGGAGGCAAATATATAGTTATGGATTCCGGGCAGTGTTAAAAGACGCGTGAATTTTGTGCGGCAATGGGGCGCCATTTCCGCAGCAGAATTCGACACCTTTTCCCTTGTGGCGTCCCCATTCCACCCAATGGCTTGCCACTATGACCTAATGGATAGCACCTATAGCCCCTACGGAGCGGTGGTCCCTGGTTCGACCCCGCGCGCGGCCCGGTTTCTTGCTTTTGAGCCCCGAAAAGGTTGGGCATTCCTTTCATCAAAGAATTTTGCACCCGATAGCCTGTAGACCTTTTTTATAATCGAATGTTGAAAATGGGCCAATCGACGTTGGAAAATTTTGAAATTCTAATTTTTGGGGTGTTGTCAAAAAATAGAGATTAGCAGAGGCAGAATTTAACCCGCTGCCTAGAACGCTACAAACTACCCTTTCTGTTTTGAAATACCATTTTCTCATCTTGCCGCCTCCTACGAATCCAAATAAGACAAATCGAAACTGTGTGCGCAAAAATGAAAAGTATTCCTGATATTTATGATACCAGGAACACCTTTAGGAGCCTACAACCGCGTTCGGGGAGTTATAGCTTTCGCTTCCGCTTCTTGCCTTTAGAGCCTCACCTCAGTGCATTATTCATGCACCCATCGAAAAGCCGTTTGCCGGCCGATTGGATCTGGGTGAATCGGCAGGTTCAAGTCAATCGCGTTGGCAATTTCTGGAAAATTTTAATTACCGCTTCGACGGCTCCGTAAATAAATTTCTCGAAAAACTGTTATTTTCTCCAATATTTTAGCAATTATCATCATGAAAAATGAAATGCTCGAAATTTCTCGCCTTCCAGGTACCTTTAATCCAAAAAATACCCCAAAACCCCCCCCCCTCTCTCCCAACGTATTCTCTCCAGCTCTTCCCTGATAGGTCACTTGTTTCGCCAAATTCTGCTGATGATACTTCCCGCATGAATATCGATAAAAATCTTCTGGCAAGCCGGCACCGTCTCGTCCACGTACGAACTGATCCGGAAGGCTAAAATTCGGCGCTTCAATCTCGGTTTTGGAACCTAATTTGTATGCAGTTATCCGCGTAAAACTCACCGTTTAGTAGGCAAGGGCGGGTGCGGTAAGGCACTGAAAAGTGTTAGGGATTAGTGGTTGCGACAAAAAACGGGTGACAACGCGACGCTACACTTGACGAAGTTAATTAAAACAATCAGGCGAGGAGCGGCCGAAAAATGCAATTTCCTGGATCTTTTTCGTACTACTTTACTGCCATAAATTGCCCCAAACCATTTTGTGTTTAGAAAAGCGTATTGGAAACAATTTTAGTGATATTTCCTGTTGTTGAAATATATTTTCTTTGTTTTTCGTGCTTATATGCTTTTATTAATGCTATAATTTACTGTCACAAAGCTTTTATTAAGAAATAGCTTCTAAAACATATTTTTGAAATGGAGTGATTTTGCTAATACATTTTTTAAGCTTGTATTGTTTTTGTAGGTTTTGTTAAGGTTATATTTTAGTAAAATTAACGGCAAAACGAACAGATTAGCATCATTTGGTAACCTCAAAACCTTAGAAAAAACGCACCAGCATCAATGCAAGCTTTCGAAGCGCAATCATCAGAAGATTTCCCCAAATTGTGGAACCCGTCGCTCGTCACGGCCCACGCGATGAAGAGCCCTAAAATACCAAAATTCAAATTTGCTGGCGTTATACCGATTGCAGTCAGGAGGACGAGGCCAAGAGTACCGCCCAGTATCATCGTGCACGTTGAGAAGGGACTGAAAAATCGTGAATTTCATTTATCAAGCTTTTTCGCGATTCCACGCTTTATAGGCAGTCTAAAATGCCGACAAAATGTTTCTGGATCCTTGAAAGTCTCTGTGGTGCATGCACAACCTTATTTTTTTTTAAAGAGATACCCAAGCTTTCCCAGGCAAATACAGGGTGTCCCAAAAAATCCCCCTAGCCGGTCGCAGACGGGTCCGATTTTTTACGATTTAGGTATCTATCGAAAGCTCTCGGAAGGCGATGTCGGGACGCCTGGTCGATTTTCATAATTTGGAAATTTTCCATCAGTTACTAATGTTTTTGCAAAATGGGTGGATTTTCTGATGTTGTTCTGACCAGGGGATTTTTACAGCAAAATCGCCAATTTAAGAATTTCTACGCGTCTCCTGGCAACCCAACGACAGCTTTTTTGAAAGCCGTTTGCCAAAACACAGCTTGGACAGCGCTTAAATCGGTTAAATTGCGTTTTGAACAAAAAAAAGTCTGTCCTTTTGGCCTGAAAAATGCCGAAAATCCAGAAAAATTCCGACATTTCGAAAATCGACCAGGCGTCCCGACATCGCCTTTCCGAGAGCTTCCGATAGGATCCTCAATCGTAAAATCGGACAGGTCTGCGGCCCGGCTAGGGGGGGGGATTTTTTGGGACACCCTGTATATAGTTATGGATTCCAGGCAGTACAAATGACGACTCGATTTTGTGCGGAAATGACGGCCCATTAGCGCACTGAATTCGGATACCTTTTCCCTCTTGTGGCGTCCCCATCCCCTGGCCTAATGGATAGCATTCAGGCCTACAAAACGGGTCCGGGTTCGACCCCCGCCCGCGGCATGGTTTTTGCTTTTTGAGCCGCGAAAAGGTTGGGCATCCCTTTAACTTCGTAAGGTTACTTCTTGCCATCCCAAGACGGCAGTTTTTAGCTTTCCGGCCCTTTTAAAAGCTCGACACCTCAAAATGCAGGTTTCAGACCCCCGACCGTGGTTTTAGAATTACGTTTGTGTGCGTTTTTTTAAATGTCGCAACTTTTTTTGCGCCGAAATGTTGATGAATACCTTAACTGGCTAATCCCCACCATTGTCCCTAATATTTGCTAACCGCCCCAAACAGTCGTTCTCCCAAAGTATTGGTCTCAAATGCTTCACAAGGGACCACCCGCCCTGTCACTTCAGCCCATCTGGCTACAGTAGCTCGTCGCCCCCAGAGGAGAGAGGACAAACGCGTGGGGAGCAACACGCGCATCCGGGAAGCGAGGGCATCACCGTAGCGGTCACTACCCCCCTGGCTAGAGGAGGCCACCTGGGATGATAATGAAGAGTAAACAAGCCTCCAGGATTAATGGACCGATCGGCCAGCCGCCAGAGGGCAAAGACTCGAAAATTCGGTTGGAATGTTGAGCTTTTCAAAATTTAACGGAAGCGGAAAGAATGCGGTATCGAATTTGGCCAGGTAATAAGGCTAGAAAATTCGTTCGAAGCATCTGTATCAGAAGCAAAAATTTTTTTGAATTTGAGGAGGCTCCAACCGGTTACTAGATGCAAAAAACTGCTATTTGCGCATGAAAACTTGTAAAATTTGGCAAAACGGTATATTTTATTGCTGGTATCGATTACGTCATCAAATTCACATAAAATTCAGGGCTGAGTAGGTTCCTAAGTGCAAAAATGTGAAGTTTGCTTACCCCCGATTCCGCCCGGAATTGTGTGTTCGTAGGAAATTCGAGGCGTCTAGAAGCGAAATCGTCAGTTTCTGAATATTCCCGGTTCTAGAGATGATCCTGGAGCTGTTGTTCATTTGTCTGGCCGCCGTTCTGCCGTTCTATCCCTCTCATTCGATTTCTCTAGCTCTATGCCTTCCGCTCTCTCGCTCGTGCTCACACTCCTTACGCTCTCTCTCTCTCTCTCTCTCTCTCTCTCTCTCTCTCTCTCTCTCTCTCTCTCTCTCTCTCTCTCTTTCGATCGCTCTCTCTCTTGCTCTCTCTCTCTCCCCCCTCTTGCTCTCTCTCTCTCTCTCTCTCTCTCTCTCTCTCTCTCTCGCTCGCTCTCTCTGTCTCTGTCTCCTTCAACTCACTCGACAGGGTCCGACGAAGCTCGCCTCAACAAGCCGGGGAACAAGCATGGGACGGTGGGGGTGGTGTGGGGGATTGCTTGAACTCGCTGCCAGGTTTGCTTGAGCATCAACCTTCTGTCATCACCAAACTCAGTAGCCGATGGGTTGTGGCGATGGTTGGAAGTGGAGGTGGTGGTGGAAGTGCTGGTGATGGTCAGGAGCAGGAGCTGGAGGTGCAAAAATGACATTGAAAAAGCTGGGAACGAAGCTGTGGCTGTGCGACACGCAAGGGTTTCAACACTTTAAAGGGACTGAAAGGCAAAAAAACTGAAGATTTACATGAAAGGGGTCTCCTAAAAAATTTCTGCCGGTTTCAGTCCCCTTAAAGCGTAGTTTAGGGTAAAAACGGACTGTCGGTGTCCCGATTCGGTGGTGGTGACGGAAAAACCGGCTGGGGAGACGACTTCGGCACGTTGGTCCTGAAGAAATTATTTTTGCGTTTTTAGAATTAATCGCTTTTATCTCTTTCATAGTAAAAATTACCGGGCTAACCGCAACCACCTCAACCCCAACTTCCCGTTCAGCTACAGAGCTCTGCTCCGTCACATTTTCCGTCTCGCTTATCGAGCCGAAAGGCGCGATTTTAATCGGAGGCGCTGAAAAAAATATATGACAAGTCGTAAATGCTTTAATAAATAAAAACTCCAGAGTCTGGAATAAAAAGTCACAGATCTTCAGGTAAAATCAAAACTTGAATTTAACCAGTAGATGGTGAGTAAATGTTCATCTCCTACCTTTTTTGGTGAAAACTCGGCATAGTCCCTGTTGTTAAGATTATCAACCCCGAGCGGAGAAAGCCCGCTTCGCGGTTCCCGATCCAGCTATTCAAATGTGGGGAAGATGATCTTGGGCCGGGGATAGGCCGGAGGATCTCGGAAGGGAGTACCTTACAGTCAGTGTTACCCTTGCACTAATAAAAAGCATTTCCAAAAATCTTACCGAGTACGCCGGTCTGACCGTCGTCCTCGTCAAGGATTCAAACGGTTGGGTCAAGGCCTCGGCTTGTTGTGGCTGTGATCACGATAAGTCTTCTCGACTGATAGCCTCGACCTAAAGCGAAGGCTTTCGATCGGGAGAAAGACAATAAAACAAAATCGAAAAACGAGTTTGTACACAGTTGACCTCCTTGCAGACGTCGTTATTGCATTACGCATCAAACCAACGAAACGCGCAGAAATTCTTGCTCGAATTGCGTGCGCAGCGGCTCAACTCGCTTTTGATTACAGAAAACCCATAGTCCGCAACATAGCCTTTTAAAAACTGAGGCTTCGGTGGACGTCACTGACACCCTCGAAGGCTGGGAGGTAACTGACCTTTTCGGATGTAAGATCGTAAATTTCAGGATTTTCACTGGATCATTCTCAGAGATATTCTTACATGTCTTACTCCAAAGTTAATGATTTGTATTTTAAGTTTTAGAAAATAAGAAAATCATTGGTATTGTGATTTAGGCTAATCTGTTTGACATTCACCATCCATCATTTCATCTAAACAGCATTTTCAGACTTAATATATTCTCCTCCTAGATCTATTCATTGTTGTTGTATTACTGGTGATTTTTTGGTGATGATAAGAGACCCTTCTATGAGATTCGTTCTCGGCCTCAGATCAGTCCGGATTAACGAAGAATTTTTACACCTTTGTGATCGGCCTGACGAGGACTAAATCAGTTCCGTTGTAACTCTAACGAGCATTCTTTTGAGATGTAAGAAGTTCTCGCATTTTGTTTGCCTTCCAACACGATGTGGTTTATTCTTCCACCTTCCTAGCCCTCCCTTTCATATCACCAATGACTGTTGACTCTGTTTGGTGTAATTTTTGCAGCGTCCTGGGATATCAGAGGTTCTAACGTCCTTGCTCCCGATTACTATTTTTGCTTTTTGATCTGGATTCTATCCCAAGAATTCCAAGATTTTGTGTATTTTTATAGGACAGGAAGCAGTTTTGGCTAACTGGCATTTACATTAACTGTACTTTTTCTGCTCCTCCTTTCTCAAAATTTTGGGAAGGTTTAGAAATATAACTGATCTCCAGCGCATCATTCATTTCTCCTATCAACCCCAATAAATCCAAGTGTTGCCTGCATTTGAACTCATCCTCCTTTGCTGATTCCACCACACCCATCAAGAAATTTCAAAATTTTGGGGTGATTTTTACTGACATTTCTGATTCACTGATGAATACCCAAAAGTACGTCGGATCTTTTGGATACAAAGAGATCTTTGGACCAAGACAGCTAAAATCGTTGACTTTCAGGGTTCCTAGTTGTGTTGCAAATATTCTGACGCTGCTTCACTGGCCTGGGCGAAATGGGGAAGGGGAGGGCTTGTGAAGGTATGGCGGAAAATCTGCAAATGTATGCAAAAACTAAAAATGCTATAACTTTGTTAGTCCGGGGTATCTGCTGCCGAAAGTTACACCAATCGATTTGTCTCGTCGAGCTCTATAAGTGTGCAAATTTTCAAATCCGATCCGATTCCGAGCTGAGACCATCCCTTGTTAGTGGGGACGGCCTTCCGGTGCAGCCTCCACCCCCCACCACCACCGATCCCTCCGGCTTCACCACCGCCTAACTGGCCACCACCAACCGGTCCGCAAACATATCAGAGGCACGCCGCTCGCGCCCCCAGAAGAGAGAGAGAGAGAGAGAGAGAGAGAGAAGACAGAAATACACACATGTCCCACTTCACCACGGACCCCTCCATCACAATCACATCAAAACCGGATGATGGAAAGCGTGGGATTAGCCTGCAAAAAGGGTCCTGAGTGGAATTAACGAAATTGGCAGGCATTTTACGCTGATTTGGATACGTTAGGTATGGAGTACACTGCGGACCTTCTGTGAATTTCCTACGGTACGTACGTTACCTCTTACATACGTTACGCTCGCACAGGACGATCATCACCATAAAAGTTACGCCTACGCCAAAGTCGACAGTTACGGACGCACGCCCAATTAAGACAATGCTTTTTAGGACGAGACCAGCTCCGAAAAACCCGCTACAATGCGCCAAAAATTAACAAAAAATGGAAAATATCGATAAAATGATGCTTAAGCCTGTTTTCCTAAAAACCGGTTCCTAAAACGCGGATTAAAGAACAGAAATCAGAATCAATTAAGAAAAAGCACTAAAAAGAAATACCCAACAACAAAATTCTGTCCGATATTTTATTAAATTCACATGGAAATCAGGATCAGATCTTTCCCCGAAAAACGATGCACACAACGACATCCCCGGTCGCAAAAAAAAGGTTAAGAGTTAGGTACAAAAAAAAATCACAGAGCTCTGTCACAGAAAAAAAAACTAATACATCGAGGGTTAGCTTCAAATTTCGGGCACAATCTGCGGTGCGATGAGCTCGTTGACGCGCGTGCGGACTCGGCTCGCGTATTCCGCGTCGATGCCGGGCCCGTAGCGCTCGTACTGCAAAAAACATCCGTAAATGCGACAAAAAACAATGATACCTGAATAATCGGGTCGAGCATCAGCGCCTCGCGCAGACGGCGCAACGACGCGGCGCAGCCCAGCGCGCTGACGCGCACACCACCGAATTCTACAAAAAAAAGGTAATGGATGGGGTATTAAGGATTTAATACAGAGGATAGAGCGCTATGTACAACGACCATCACGTACTCTGAGCACGAGAACCGGCAACGCCCCTCAGCAGCAAATCCCCGGGGCCGAGCTTTTCTCGATAAGCTCTCTCAATGTTGGCCAGCTGGGGCCCGACTTCTAAAAAAAGCCAGAGTATAGGTAGGCCATAAGACTGATCTTTGTCAGAAAATGCCGAATTTTCATAATGCCGAATTTTTACAATACCGAATTTTCATAATGCCGAATTGCGATATTCTAATCTAACGGAAATTTTTTGGATTTTCGCCTACAAAATAACCAAATTTTGCATCAAATAATCTGCCGAGTTGCAATTCTGTATTCGAAAAACTCGGCGTGTATGAAATTTGATATTATAAAAATTCGGTATCATGATTTCCGGCATTTAGCGAATTCGGCATTCTGGCGATAAATCAAACACAAAACCCACGCGGCAACTCGATGAGGAACGGGGTGTCTTCGTAGATGCGCTGGCCGCCAGGGCCCTGATGTCCCGCCTCGCCCATCAGCGACTCGAACTGCCCGGAGAAGGCGAGGCTGTAGAAGGCGCGGGCGGCGGTCTGCAACGATGAATTCAAGGAGTTTAGTGAAAAGCAACCTCATGTAATGGTATCCATTCGTCGCTGATCATAATCGAGTTCAGCCCAAATTCGTCAAACGCGAGCATCTTGCGGTTGCGGAATTTGCGACGGCGAGTTGCTGAACAAAAAAATCATTTTTTATAAAAATGCATAACCTTGAAGAAATCGATCAATATCGTGCCCCATTCCCTCGGTTGCAGTTCGCTGTTCTCTTCCTGAATTATTAGGTTTAATAATTTGGTCTACGATAATTTTGAGCTAATCTAAAATTTATTGTTCAAAATTTAAAGTTCGTTAGCCTCAATATAAAAAGGAAAATTAAGCCGTATGCATACCAAAATATTGCGCTGATTCTCAGCATACAAACATCCGGTGGCGTACTTGATGAAGAGGCACGACATGTGGATTTCCTAAAGGAAAAATAAAAGTTTCACAAGAACAAGATTTACGCGAAAATACTCCACATTCGAACGGCGTGCCCACTCGGACACAAAGTAGCACAGATCGAGGAGGCCTAGAAAAAAATGAAAACCATGTAAAAAAGCAAGGCACCTTTGACACGCTTGAAAATGGCGATAATGGCCGGGTAGGGCTTGATCTTGCGGTAGAATGCGGTGACGCTTTCCGGGTGCGTTTGGGCGTAGCTTTTCACGTGGTTGCATAGTTTCTAGACATAGTAAAAACGTCGTCAAAACCGAAGTTAACAAAACACACCACGTTGAACTCCTTGGCCTGCGTTTCCTCATACACCGCTTCCATGTCATGCCGGAAACGGTCCTTCTTCAGGGCGACGAGCAGGTCCCAGACCAGCCACGGGAACGAGAGGTACAACGTGCGGTCACCGCGCTGCTGCCTTGCGTATTCTAAAATCGGGACGTTCTCGAGTACCCCGAAAAACCTACCGTATGCCACCTTGTAGTAGGCGGTTGCTTTTTGGAGCATTGCGACCGTCGGTTGTTTGACTTGCCTAGAAGCAATAATTTAGCAAAAAAAAACAGAACTGACCTGTGCAACGGATGAGCTTCGTTGGCCCAGTGCTCTTCGTACGGCTCGGTCAGCATCTCGTAGTCGCCGATGTGATGGCCCTAAAATTTAATAACAAATCGATTTTAATGCACGATTTTGAAAATCGATTTTACCAAAAGTATTTTATCAAAAATCGCATTTTCGAAATGCTGTTTTCGAAAACAACTTTTTCGACAAGTAGAATTTCGAAAAACTGGAGACCAGAAAGTGAGAAATAGCAATTCAAATTTTTTGAAACTCTGGTTTATTATTTAGTTTTATTTAGTTTATTTAATTAATTTTAAATAATAGTTTATTTAATTAATTTAATAAATTTAATTATTTATTTATTTTCCTATAAAAATGATGCCAGCCAATAATCTAGCAAAATCCCCCACAAGTTCCGGGTCGATTTCGAAGAACTTGCGCCGGAATGCCGTCCACAGCTGGGTGATCTGAAAAGCCTTTTGAGCGCAAAATTGGATCTGTTACCGTAGACTCGATGGTTTGGCTGGTCGTAAAATAGGTGACTTGATCACCGTCACTTTCGGCCGCCTTGTTGCGCATCGCCATCACGCAGCCGGTGATGATCTCGGCGGCCGACGCGACGCCGTAATGGTCGAGGACGCGCTAAAAAAATCAGGGTTCAGAAGCAAACCAATTCTAACTATCTTACGCCAAGTAAATGCATCAAAAAAAACCTAGTTGAACGTCTAGAAAAACCCCAACATTTTTTACAATTAAAACGTTTAATCTTTAGAAAGATGGTCGAACCTTAATCCCCTGGGACCACTCAATAAGCCCGGCTTCCGCTTCTTCTTTCATATTTTCCCATCCAGGGTGGTTGAAAGCCGGATCGAGCTCGATGTTCACCTAAAAACATGTTATACAATGCCGAATCGAAAAGTCTCACCTCGTTATCCCCCTCCAGCGAGTCCTCAACAATCTTCTGAATCTCCTTGATACCTCTAAAAAAACGTGGAATCTCAGCGTCCAAAAATCCCAAATTACCGGTAAACCATTCCGACGGTTCGTCGGCAACGATAGGCCGGGTCAAAGTCGCGGTGCATAAAATCCGGGGCTCGCGTGTATTTAGTGCCGGGGCATGGAGTGAAAAGTGTATCCGTCTGGCTCTCACTGAAATCGAAAATTTCGATGGATTTTGACAATAAGTTTTAGGGTAGCAAGTAAAAACCCGAGTGACTTTCAAAATGTCGAAATTCTATAATGACGAAATTTCATCCGAAAAGTCAGATTGTCAACATTTAGGTAAAAGCTACCGGAAAAGCTGCGAAAGAAATTTCGATACGCAGAATTTAGACCTTATGAAACTTCGAAATGATGATAGAAAATCGAAAACCCCTACTCCTTCTCCCAATCGGGCGTCAATTCCGGGGCCGGCACGCCAGTTTTCGGGAAGTCGACGGCCATAGAGTGGAAGCGGGCCAGCTTTTCGAGATCTGCAAAATTGATAAAATTTTTGTTCTTTCTGCCAAAATCCTCTCCAAAATCCCGAAAAAACCTGCTTTTGCTCTAACTAATTTCTATTACATGATTTTGAGCTGAAATTAAAGCTCAGAGTAGATTTTTGGAGCCTGATCGAACCACGTATCTACAATGGCAGAAAAAAAAAGTGAAAATGTCGAAAACTAGTATTTCACCCTTTTGTAACGCTTTTTTTGGTTTTTTGCTGTAACTTTTTATATTACAGTAATTTCAGTTGTCCTAAAAGAACTATTCTTTCGATGCTCTATCGAGGCGTCAAAAACCCGTAAAAATTGCGAAATATCGAGAATTATGGTACTTTTGCCAAAAATTTCCGAAAGCCTCTTCCTACCGGGCTGAACAGTCCGTAGTGATCCGACTGGATGAGGTGGGCGATCGAGACGGTGCCGATCGTGTCGTGCGTCATGTAGTGGATCACGTAGTCACCATTTTATGACGCTAAAAGCGCACAAAATCAATAACTAGCTACGGAGGCTTACGAAGGCATCCGGCTGCAGCTCGGCGGTAGTTTCGCATTGCTGCTTCGGGTATCGCATTGCTTGCTCGTTGTGGTCAAACATGAGATCGGGGTCCCAGATCACCGAATATTCATCACCGTCGAGATCGGGCCTGAGAAACAATTTGCTAGTGAGAGCGGGGTAAAAACAAACCAGCCATCTCATCGGGGTGCGGACGGGGGGCCATTCCGAGGGGAATACAATGACGTCGACGAGATGGCGAAGTTCGGGAATGTCGACAGCCTGCCAAAAAAAACATAGCATCGCCATTTTTCGACAACAGTTTTTTCAATGTTCTAAATTGAAAACAGGACATCCAAAAAAAGGTTCTTGAGCATTAGTGGGGGAGGGCGGCGGGGTGAATTTTTCCTATGAAGCCATAAATGCCCAACGCAATAGCAAGTATTTTATTAGTCGTATTATTAAAATTTAACCAGATTTCGAGTGGAAAAAGCAAGCAAAAGGTAGACATTTTTTAGTTGAAATGTTGGTACAAAAATTTATACGTTTTGCGTTTGGAAATAGCAAAAAAAAACAGTTTACTAACGGTCCGTCTATTTATATTATTTTATATAAAAAAATATTTTCTCCACCCTCCTCCCCCTCCCCCGATAATGCGAAAGAACCAGACCAAAACAATTCCCAAAAAATCACCTCAAAAAGCCGCGCGTCTCCGTAGATGATCGACGGGTTCTTGGTGATCAGCACTTTTCCTAAAAAACAACAAGCTTTAAAATCTAACCAAAAAAATACCTGTGTGAATGACTTTGCTACTAACGGCGCTCTGAATCTTTGAGCCTTTCTTGGAGTATTGGAAGAAGACCTAAAAGCAAAAGTGACGTGAAAATTGAAAAACACTACTTGACCATACTGAAGCAACCCCGTCTCGTCGACAACACCGAACATCGAGCGCCCCAGATCCATCGGGATCTCAATTTGCTCCTTGCCGAGAACGCGCATTAATGAGTGGTTGACGGTGGCTTTGATCAGGGAGCGGAAGAAGGGCTCTGAAGATAGGTGCATGCCGATCGTTTGGCTCATCTGCTCGAGGTGCACCCGGTTGGGGAGGTCCTGGAAGCGGAAATTTTTGTTGCTTCGGTGCTTACGACCGAAATTTTGCCTATAATCTCAGATATGCTTAGTAAGAAAATATTACGCACCAGATGGTTACAGTCGCTTCGCGACTGCAACCATCTGGCCTCCGGGCTACCCTACATGTCCCACTCCACCACATCCTTTCCCACCTCCATCAATACCCCCCATGGCTGAAATCTCGTTAAAAAACTACCTAAATACCTTCCTGATGGCTTCAGATACCCCCCATGGCTGAAATCCCCGTCAAAAACTACCTAAATACCTTCCGCAAGGCTTGAAATACTTTAAACAATTTAAATAATTAATTAACATAATTAAAAAGTATTAAAAAGTATTAAAGTAACTTAAAAAGCGATCTGGGCGCGCGAAGGGGGCCTGGCGAAGAGGGGCGAGGGGAAAGGGGGCGTGGCCTCCCGGGAGAGGGGCCCCCAATCGGTTTATTAAGGCACCACTTTCAAAGTTAATTTCAATAATTTAAAATAAAACTTTTTCATAATTTTTTTATCAGTTTGGGGGTTTCTGACCACGCTCTATCCGAATCCGAAGAGAGCTAAGCTCTAGCTCCTTTCCCCTTCGAGTTGAATTCGGCTTCACACGGACGGACGGACGGACAGACGGAGACCACAGCAAAATTATTATAGTTGATTTTAATAGTGTATCCAATAAAATTCAACCTATCCTTCAAGGGAAAAAGCGGAAACGCGGAAATTTAATTCGCTCAAAACCTTGGAAAAATTTTGAAACCTCAAATTTTCGGTGAAAGCCGGACATTGCTGCTCGAAAAAAAAACAATATTCAGCAATTTATTTGTTTAAATTTGTAAGTTTTTTACGTTAAGGAAATACCAGCGTTGAATTGCTGCCCGCATTTATTTTAGGGAAACCCAGGTGGAAACGTTGCCCCACCCGTTAACGCGAAAGCTCCGAATCATCTTGCTTTCTTCCAAACTCCGAAGTATACGATAAATCACGAACCGACAGCCGATTCCTCGCTTCTCTTTCTTCGCACAGAGCATTCGCGCACCGAACAGCGTGGTGGTCAAGCAGCGTCAGAATGCGGCCCTGCACCCGGTCGTGCACTTGCTGGCCTTGATGTTCAGCTACCTAGAACAATAACAAAAATCCGCCCAGCTATATTTCCATACTTGGCACAAAATGTTGATGAATGGACGGTTGAGGGAGACGGGCGACGGCCCGCCGAACTTGACCACCTCGAACTTCATGGACTCGCCGCTCTGGTGTTTGCGCGGGGCTTCGAATCTGGAAAATAAGATGGTTTCAGTACAATAGAATTTCTCACTTTTTCTGGGATTCTCTGAAGACGATGTTGACCTCCTTGGCTCGCTTTTTGCCTTTGGGGTCGGCTTTTGAGGACGGCTAAAAAATTAAGAATTAAATTCCAAAAATACCGCCAAATCGATCGGATTCAAGAAGTTCCGGCCCCGGTCCATCATCGGGTCCATCACCAGGGGATGCCCTTGAAGCCGCGGTAGCGAAACTAAAAGTTATGTCGTTTTTAGAGGGCCAAAAATCGCACCTGGACACAAGATGGTGTGTGATCTTTGTAGCGGTAGTCGCTCATCGAGGCGATCTGAATGTACTAAATAATTCCGTTTGATCTCATTCGGTTATTTTATTACTGTTTATTACTTTCTTTTACCTAATTGAATTTCGATTCAACAATTTATATCTTGATCAATTGATTGATTAATTTTATTAGTTAATTAAACTTTGAAAAGCCTACCTTTTTCAGGTAGCTCTCCGAAATACGGCCAACCCCGTCGCTGAACGTGTACGGCTCCTCGGCCTTTAGATTTGCCGCTTCTTCCGTGGTTAGCCTAGAAAAAATAGATCATTTTAACTTTTAACTCAAGCTTAAGTCAATTTAACCTTAACTTTTAAAACAAATTTTCTATAAAACAAATAAAATAAACACAAATGATCTTGAATTTAACCAGTTTTTAATAATAAAAACCCCACTTTTTAACGTCCACATAGTCCGAGCCGCCGAAATAGTCGGCTTCTTCCTCATACTGCTTGCGCGGCAGTTCGATTGGCGATTCCTAGGCCGAAAAACTCACTATAGAAGCTTTTTAAACCTTGCTCTGCGTGAAGCACTGCCCCATTCGCGCCACCATTTTCGCCACCGAGTTCAGCTTGTTGAACTGGCCGAGCGAGGTGCGGATTTTACTGAAATTTCGGGGGTTTTTTTTATGAAATTTTTCCAACTTTGCATCTCGATCGGAGCCCATGTAGAAGTAGGCGCCCTGATCGCGGAGCTGCGAGTTGGATTGGCCCAGGAACACGAATTTTTGGCCTGAAAGAGTTTTTTTTACATCTTTGAATAGCCCTCCAACCTCCAACGACCGGTCCGTGCTCCAGAAAAGTCCCAACGCGTGCCCGAATGCCCTCGTGGCGCGCGATGGCACGCAAGAGACCGCCGTTGTCTTCCCTGGAAATTGATGACACCGTTATCTGTTATAAATATACCTTATTTTGGGGTATTTTAGTAGTTCTGATCGCTAGGAAGTTATAAACTTCTCCCGAAAAATTCAAACTTTTGGACCGCGTTGGAATCTTTTTCTGACGCGAAAAGTCACAAATTTCGAAAAATCCTATCAATTGTTGAACTTTCGGAATCCTAAAGAGCAGCAAAACTCTATAAAAATCCTAGACGAGGTACGGTGTTCGAGAAGTTGCCGCAACGCTAATCGGGAAGTTCCTTACTTATTCGACACAAATTTACGTACCGAAAAACGACGCGGATCATCTTCTCCGCGTCCGGTCCGCCAAATTCGCGCAGCACGCGGTTGCCCATTTGCACCTCGGCGGGGATGTAGAGCATGCGAGTGGGCGTGATGACAATCTAAAAATTCCTAAATGGGAAGTTCCAAAAAATTGCACCTTTCGAACTTTCACATATCCCTCACGCTGCATCGCATCAGTGAGCTCACGCCGCTCCCTGGGGTGAACAAGCTAAAAAAAACCAATAAATTTTCGAGTCTTCAATTTGCAAATGGTACAATTCGGATAAGCGGGGACCGAAATTTTTTCCGCTTAAGCCTATATTTTTTTATATAAATAGTGGAAGTGTTTCTAAATTTGTTTAATAACTATTCCTAAACATAAAAACTTTACAAAACTTAATTAAAAATTTTATTTTAGGTCGAAAAATCAATTTTTTCGGCCCAAAAATGACCAAATTTTCGACTTTTTCAAGCGTTTTTTTAACTTTTTAAAAAGTCTTTCCTATTCAAATAGGCTTAAATTTTGCTAAAAACAATGTGAAAACACTTTATATTTGATTACTATCCCCACCAGGGCCGACAAAAAAAAAGTTGGTCCCCCGCTTATCCGAATTGTACCTACCAAATACTCCAGCGCTTCGGCGAGCGTGCGATTCGGGTGCAAATCCTCCACACAGTCCACAAGGTCCTCCAGCGCGCGCTCTACTTTCTGAAAACCCAAATTTAATAAATTTCCGAGCCGCTTCACCTCCGGGCCGCGCAGATAATTGAGGGCGAGGCTCGTCCAAAATCCCCGTGCTCTTGCTTCAATTGGGGACGAAGAAGGCGGTCCTAAAGTAGGTCCTAAGCAAAGTTTCTTTCAAAAGCTAAACTTGTTTTCAAAAAAACCAGCTTCTAAACGCTCCCCACAAAAAGTACCTTCCAGCCGGGGCCCCGCGTGACATGACGGCTTCAACAGCCATTTCAGGCGGAACAGCCTCATTTCATCGCTGCCGGTTCCCTTCGATTCTTCGAGCATCTGAATTACACAACGGTTTTGAAGAGCCCAACAAAATATACCTTTTCGATGAGCAAGTTTTCGCCACTATCGAACAACGGCGTGTATGCCATAATTTTTGGATCTCTAAAATAAGGTGATGAAGAAGGATTTCATTAATTAATCTAATTTCGGCGGAATGAACGCTCTAGGAAGAAAAGCGGTTTAGGAAATCGCAACCCGAGATCGTCCCTGTAGGCGACCAGCTCGTATTGTTATGGTCCCGAGTGTGTAGAAAATCGGCATGCAGCCAATCTGGCTCATTCGTCCGAGCAGTTAATTTTTTAGCGTATCGTCGCTCATCTTGTCTTGCTAAATGTTTGGTAAAGCTTGCAAAATCTAAAAACCAAACCGAAATCTCGACGCTAAAAATCGGCGACTCGCAGAGTGTGGTCGATTTGGAGCTCTCGCCCTCGGTGCGTCCGCGGAAGATGTAGCGCGTGCGCTCACCATCGCCTTGTCGACCGGCCTGTAAATTTATTGATTTAATCGATTTCATATTCAGTCAGAACTCATTCATTCCAGTCTAGGTATCTATCAGAAAGCTCTCGACGAGCTGATTTCGATTTTCGAATTCCAGAATTTTATTACATTTTACTAACCCCGCTTATTTCAGGGAATGAACTGAGTTTCTGATCCTCATCCGATGAAGGGTTTCTTGCAAAGCACAATTTATCCATTTTTAAACCTGTTCTGGCAGCCCAACGACAGTTTTTTGAAAGGCATTTGCGAAAATCCAGCTTGAGCCGATTTAATTAAATTTTTGGTAAGAGTCTGAAAACCCCAGCCGGCACCAACTTTTGTATCTCGGCCTCCCTTTGTGCTAGCGAGCTCTAAAGTATACCAAAATGTTCGCCGTAGGCTAATTAAATAAGACTACATTGCAGTTCAGTCGAAAAAGTAGCGAAATAAAATAAGGAAGGTAGAAAAGTTGAAAAGTCGGCTCCCCGGGGGTTTCCTAGACTTGAGCCAAATTTTTGGCAAAAAATGCCATTTTGCATGAAAGATGCCGGAAATATAGCGACAACACCAGGAATTTTCGAAAATCGGAAAGAACTGATCACTTCAGCTTGACGGGAGC
>CATQJA010002142.1:0-59557 GCA_958295435.1 Mesorhabditis spiculigera
AAGCCGTTGAAAGAGGTAGATCATCAATTGAGTCTTCTGTGAAACTTAATCACTTGTTTTATGCAATGGGCCACAAAAACTCTTTCTAGGGCGCCCTCAAGTCCGAAACCGTACTCCCGATGTGGAATGATGAGACCAAGTTTGCGCATAGGTACGGATTTTCGTGCTTGTAGGAACGAATGAAGCGTTCTATGCCAAGTGGAAAATCAAAATTTGCAAATCCGAACTGCAAAACATTCCAGAACCGGCGAGAATCCGTTTGGGTCTGTGCGAGGGAATTTGCCCGATATCGTGGACCACCACGAGTACAAAGTCAGCCCGGAGAAGGTAGGATTTGGCGATTTTCAATATCTTGCTTGCTGCTTCTGTCTATCAATCTTCGAAATTATCTCCTAGTGCCTAAAGGAGTTGAATATCAGCAATGGTTTTCAGCCAAAACAAAAAGGGTTTTCGTCCCCAAAAACGCGGACGCGCCAAAGCTCAGGTAGGCGCTTACCAAAGTTGCCTACGTCTGCTATGTCCTAGACGCGGCTCAGCTGCCTCCTTGTTCAAGCTCTTGCTCCTGCTGTGATCCCCTTTAGAGTGTTCTCAATCCTCAAAATTCAGATGCGGTTAACGGAAGGCGTGATACCCTACGTAAATCGGGGCATCAACGTTCATCAAGGCGACATTCCTTCGTATGGCCAGTTGAGGACACAGGTAACAGTTTTGGTCGCTCGCTCCCTCTCTCTCTCTCTCTTTGCCACTCTTCCTTTCCCGCTCTCTCCCTCTCCCTCAAAAATACAGTTTTTAGACGGGTAACGTCGACTGGGCCAAGCTGAAGCCGGGGATGGACAAGAAATCCAACGGGTTCATCTCGAAGCAGTTCAAATCCAACGCGACGACGAAGGCCGGAAGTAATGTGATGGATCGGAGGCGGAATGGGGTAAGTTTTCTCTTGCTGTCTCTCTCTCTCTCTCTCTCTCTCTCTCTCTCTCTTATTATAACCCTATTTCCAGGCAACATTCATGGAATATGACAAGCAAAGCGAATGCTTTATCCCGATCCTGTTCGACAATTTGGGCTGCCAGATGAAGGTACTTTCATGGCATAATCAGTCGAATTTTTCTGAATTTCAGGAAGGCGCAGAATTCGGTTCTTTCCGCCCAATGTACACCCCATCCACCGGCGGCTGGCCAATGTCGTGGGATGAGGAGAAGAAGTGCCGGATGGCTGTGCCTTTTCAGGTGGGGAAAACTGCTTAAAAATCGCAAAAAACGAAGTTATCCCTTTATAAGTAAAATTCAGGTTATTCATGATCTCAGAAATCAGGTATCCTAAGAAGTACAGTATGCCTTTCGCATTACTTCCAAGCCACCAGGCCAAGCTAAGAAACGGCTATTAGTGCGCGCTCCCTCAAGGGCTAGCAAGTTGGCGATATATGGATTGATCCTCCATCGTGCTATCCGTATAATCGCGCACATCGTAGCCGGCATGGTCGCGTTGCGTCGTGTAGCGTTGCGTAGCTTAGTTAATCTTCATTATGTATCTTTTCACCCAGTTTAATGGTTTTGGCGCCTAGTGGAATTTTTAGCTGGTTCGGCTAGCTTTGAATCTCAGTCCCAAACGCTTTTAAGGCATTATAAAATACAGAATAATCGATTATTTACCTACGTTTTTCAGATCTCCGGACACCTCAACCTCCCGAAAGCCAAAAAGTCTCCGATCACCAAGACGATCACGAAAAAACCCAAGAAACCTGTACAGAAAGCCAGGAAAGCCTGACCCTGAGAAAGATGTTGTGAGATTTCTACGAACGGATAAATGACCAACTTTTATCGTCTCTTTTCTGGCAACACACATAATAGGTACAACAAACTACATAAAAAAAACAACGCAAAAGACGTCCGAAATCAGCATTAAATCAGGAAATCGAAAATATGAATCGGGGAACCCGGAGTGGAACGCAATAACGAGTGGGAAAAGAATTTTTAAAGGGACCTGCAACTTTCGAAAAAGTTCCGGAATGCTCCGCTATGCATTTTGATGCTGTAACCTGGTGCAAGAGAGAATTTCTAGCAAAAATTAAAAGTTGCACTTCCCTTAAAAAGATACCGTAATGTAGGGTAGCAGACTATGGAGAAAAATCGCGATTAAAGGAACTTGGAAGGATGAATTTCAAGCAAAATTTGCGAGTTTCATATAGTTGTAATTTCTAGATGGAGTATCCTATGGAGTACGATATGGTGCTACCACAATAACTCAAGTACAAAGTATTATAGCCTATTTTCACTTTTAGTGACTTAAATACGATATCTAGTACGCTACGCTACCCTGTAAGTTTAGAAAGCAAAGTAAAGTAGCGTACTATCCACATAAAATCCGTTTCGATCTAGGCTACAGTAATCAAACCTGCCAAAAATACCAAAAATGAGAAACCCAGTTCTCTCAAAATCCAAAATTCGCAATTTCCTGCCTTCCAAGTCCCTTTAAAAACAAAGAATCGTAGGCTAGCACAGCACTCAACAAAGACAGGATGAAAATACAGGGGGTGTACACTGTACAGTAGCGTAGTCTATCGTCAACTACGATATTGAAGAAGGGAATATTAGCGCAGTTCATATAAAGCGAACGGGATCACACGGATTCTGGAACTCCGGGGGTAGCTGACTAGTCGCGGGGAACAAAAAAATAGGTGTGGAAAATTGCAAAAATGGCAATATTCAGCTGGCGAAAGGGAATTGTGGCTTGTGGAAACCGCGTCCAGAGGAGCGGCACGTAGCGGTGATTATTGATTGGAGGGATCCTGAAAATATAAAAATAGATAAAATCAGGGTTTCTTAAGATATTTTTAAGCGATTAGGGTATTAATTAAATTCTTATTAAAATTTTTTACTAACCAAATTTTATATTTTTCGGATCCTTACCTCTTCCGGATTACGCGGGATGTATTTATGCAGCTCTGTCGGCACGTATTGGCGCATTATGTAGTTTTGGGCTTCGAGGAGTTGGATCTAAAATATAAAACTTTAGGTAAATATGCTTCTCTCTCTCTCTCTCTCTCTCTCTCTCTCTCTCTCTCTCTCTCTTACTCTTTCTCACGCTGACCCGCTTTCTATCTCGCACTTATTCTCTCTCTCTCACAATCACTCTCTTTCTATTTCTCTCTCTCTCTCTCTCTCTCTCTCTCTCTCTCTATATATATATATCTGTCTCTCGGTCCCTCTCTATCTCCCTCTCACTCTGACTCTACCACTAGCACTCTATCTATCTCCCTCACTCTCTCGCTCTCTCTTTCTCTCTCACTCTCGCTCTCACTCTCTCTCACTCGCTCTCTCTCTCTCACCTTAGACTCCAAATCCATGATCGTCGTCCGCAACACCTCAACCTCTTCTCGAACCGCGAACGTCAAATGTGTTTTGACTAGGTCCATCGCCTGCTCAATCTTGTTGTCGATGGCGATCACGTTTAGTTGGGCGTTTTGGGAGCTGAAATGGGTTGTATATACTCCTTAATTCAGCTTTCTACTATCAGCCATCTCATTTTTCAGGGTACGGTATTTTTCTCCAACTTACAAGATATTTTTCTGCCTTCCATGTCTCTTAAACCCCTACGTACCCCAATCTCTGAACGCTCTGATCCCACGCAGTGCCAAGGTCTCAAAACAGTACTTTATCACTAACCACCCTCAAGCTTTTCAGCCTAATCTCTGCCCCAAGCCACCTGGGCGCCCCAAAATAGCCCGGCAAAAACTGGCTGGCGGTGGTCGGGAGACGTCAGGTTAGAGATAGGGAGACAAAGGAAAGGATTCTCTCAAAGGAAAGGCGAGAGGAGGATGGAGTGAGAGAGATAGATGGAGCGGAGTCGGAGCGTGATAGGGTGAGTGAGAGTGAGAGATAGAGAGGGCGAAAGCGAGAGAATGCTATGGAGAACGACTTCCAGAAGGACAGACAGAGAGAGAGAGAGAGAGAGAGAGAGAGAGAGAGAGAGAGAGAAAGAGAGAAAGAAAGAAAGAAAGAGAGAGAAAGAAAGAAAGAAAGAGAAAGAAAGAAAGAGAGAGAGAGAGAGAGAGAGAGAGAGAGAGAGAACCAGAGAGAGCGAGAGAGAGACAGCGGGCGACAGAGAAAAACAAAGTTCAATACTTTAAGCCTACCACCTTCCGATAACGTGGATCAATACCGTAATCTCGTTTTGGTTGTTTACTTCCCCGTTTCAACGCTTTTTTCGGCGTCCATCTGATAAGCACCCCGATGTGTTTGGATTTTTTGTGTGTTCCCCGACGGGTACAAAGGTCCGCTGAGGAGGTGGAGGAAAATGGCCGAAAAATGGGACCAGTTTTTTTGGGGAGTTACTCGGGCCGTAAAATTGTCAGATTACAAGGTGAGATGCGTGGGGGAGATATGGGGATGGAAAAGTTCAGTGTGAACGAATGAGGGTACTTGAGGGTGGTCAGACTATAACGAAATTTGGATTTAAACCGGAAATGTCATAAAAATTAACGAGAAATTTTAAAAAATTGTATCAAGTGCGATTATGGCATTTAAAGGGTGTTTCTGAAAACGCTTTTTTATTAGTTATTTTCTTGTTAATGACCATATAAATTTTTTTGAAAATCAGATTCCTCAAGCGCCCCCTTCGGATCACACGAAAAATACGGTAATTTTATTTTACAACTACAAGATTTCCAAAAGATCGATTTTGTAATTCCTTTTGTATTGAATTCCAAATCGGTGCAGTAACAAGAAAAAATTAATTGAATCGGTTACGTCGCGTAAAGAGCAAAAAATTAACTAAAAAAGTGCAAGTCAGCGTCAAAAAAATATATTTAAGCTATAAAACTGAGCTGAGCCTCCTCTGCAGTTAGTCACATGGTTAGTGTTCCAGTCTCTCAAGAATATGGTCCTGGTTCGACCCCTTCAGCGGAAAATTTTTCACTATGTTCCCCAGCCGGCCAAAAACTCGTGCTCACCTGCTCTCCACCTCCGGTACTCTCACAAAAAGTTGCCGCCTCGTGTCCGAAGGCGTAATCGGGGTGTTGGGGTGGAGCTTCTCGCAAATCCTCGGACTTTCCGGAACCGGCGTCAAAAGGCCAGAATCGGAATCCATGGACGATTGTTCAGGGGACAGTGCCGTATAGGGGGAGCCAGGCGGCGTCATCGAGGTTAGGGAAAGACGATGGCCTAACACAGGATTTTCGTCGATTAATGTGCGAATTTTTGCACCTGAATGCGTGAGGAGGGTCAAAGAGTTGTCCAACTCCTCCACCGACGTCATCCTGTGGAAGGCGATGGGCCACGGGTTTGCACCCTGCTGCACGATGGCCGACATCCCGAATATTTTGGCTGGAATTTGGGGCGGTCAAATGGCGCAAGGAATGGAAAATGAAGGCAATAGACAATAACTACGATTTGTAGAACTTGTTTAAAGCATCAAAAAACTTGAAAAATGGCCAAAAAAACCACATATGCTGAAAGCGTTCGGATGCAAAGTAGGATTTTATCTTTAAAATCGCTTCATCTCGGCGTAGGAATATCGGATTCAGTCAATTTTTATAGCATTCGAAAACTCAGAAAATGAAGAGTTAGAAAATGATAAGCTCGGCTCTTTCAATAGCGCAAATTTTCTAGTAAGATGCAAATTTGGGAGCAATTTAACTGGCCTTATTTTGGCGTAGGAGAAGCGCTTCCAGATGCTTTTTACAAAATTCAAAAGTGTAGAAAATGAAAAATTCAATAAGGGCAAGGTCCGCGAAATTTGTATCTAAAAATTAAGTATATTATCGAATTATATATTTTACGCGAGAAGTTTCAAGATTTTCGCGTTTTACACATTGTTAAAAAACCCTACACTACGAATGGCACCCAAATCCCATCCCTCTGGCATTTTCGCGGCATCGCGGCTTATACAAGAGTTGAGCGGCGATATTTTTGTCCCCGCGTGCCTCCTTTTCGTCAGCTAAAAAGCGGATAATCCCCGGGATCCGGGACCAAGCCGGAAAATCCCGAGTCCGTTGCGGCAAAGATTTTTGAGCGAAACTACGAATTCGTTAAACGGATGTGAAAACAGAGATTCTGGACGTCAGAAATCTGAATCTAGAGCGATTCAAAAAGCGTGTAAAAACATGGCAAATTCATCAAAACCATTGCAAATAGACCAGAAATCAAAAAAAACTGCTTAAACCGACTATTTGAAACTCAGAAACGCCAAAAATATGGAAATTTGCAAAAAATTAAGATGTAATGTAACGAAGGCTTAAAAATCAGGTTTAAAGTTGTGCTCAAACAAAGCTCATTAAATCGTAGTATTTCAACCGTTGACATCCCGCTTTTATGGATGCAAACAAATTCGGTGATTTGAATTTTCGTTATTTTGACACAGGCTTTGATCTTTTACATGATAGATTATGCCTTAAATGTAATAAAATTATAGGATTAGTTCAGTAGTAATATATAAATTGGGCGCTATATAATGAATTAATAAAGTACCTCCCAAAACAAATGCCAAGCCCAGGAAAAATGAATGGAGCCATGGGCTCTACCTTGCAGGTAGAACACAAGGTTAATAAAGTCCTGAACTACGTCACAGATTGAATATCGTTAAATAGAAATATTTAGGGCTAATACCAATTATAGAGCCATTATTATAAATGATAAAGCCCAAAGCTATCCCTAAGCCCCGGAAAAAACGACTGGAGCCATGGGGTCTGGCCACCGCAGCGAGGGGAGGCGGTGCCTCCACCCTCCCCCCTTCCGCCCGAATGTTTTTCGGTCATAAACCCCGGCCGAAATGTGGGAGACCACGGCACACCACCAACCAAAAAAATTATCACCTTTTGGGGAGGCGAAGGGACGAGAGAAGAAGTGGAATCCACCCCGGGACTTTAAAAGATAGTGAGAGGGAGGGAGGCTAGGGCAACTGGGGTTCGAATTGTTCGGGTTGAGGGGGGGTCAAAACCAAGAAAAAAATGGATGAAGGGTTACTGTAGCTATAAAAAATGTATTTTGGCGTTTATTACAGTAGCCTACAGTGTTCCGATAAATTCAGAAACTTTGAAATTCTGAACGTGCGTAAAAATGTCGGAATCGGGCAATTCAAATCAGAGTAATCGAAACCAGGCACGATATCTAAAAATTATTTTGTAAAAAAATTGGTTAGTTTACGGTGTCTTATTAAGCAGGGTATTCTGCTAGCTTCAGGCAACTTGGCTTGCCGGATTTTAGTCAAAATTAGTCAGCAAACCAGCGCATTTCTAATTTTTCAGGAATTTGACATGTGAAAATATTAACGTCATTTTAATAAAACCGGAAAAAACTTCCAGACCAAATAATTCACACGAAAATTTCGCACGCAATTTTCCCGGACCCGCCAAAAACCGGCTGCGGGCCCTTCACCGATTTCTGATGGTATAGTAGTAGCGTTGCGGGCGACTGAGGGGAATTGCGAGGGGCTCAAATTACGGGCCGCTCGCACCCAACACATACAACACAATGTTTTGCCGTAATCTTTGATTTCTTGGTTTGTGAAAGGTAAGGTTGCTGAAAAGCAAAACCGATGAATGGATGCAAAAAGTACTCCTGAAAATTACGGGCCTCAAGCGCAGAAAGCGTGAAAAAATGTAAAAATTTGATAAATGATCTTGAAGATAAAGCTATGGCAGGCTAGCAGAGATCCTTGCTCCATCGTACCTTAAAGGGACGGGTAACGCAGACGCTATGCATCCGCCACGCACACGCTGCGCACACTCTACGCAAAATCTAGGTACTGGCTACCCACAGGCTACGCACGCGCTACGCAAGCCATTTCGCCTTCGTGAGGGGCTTGTAGGCGATATAACGTGTCGTGATGCGTATCGCGCTGCGCTTCGCGCAGACGCAGCATTCAGAGCAAAAAATTTGGGGTCGTGCCTTGCCAATTCCTTTAAGTCCACAGCTCCTTTCCGAAAGATTTCTAAAATGCGAGCATTTTGCTTCAATAGTCGTTACTAAAATCTACAGTAATTTTTACTCCGGAATTTTTGAAAAATCGGTTCAATTCAAGGTAAGATTTCTACGCTTACCAACTCCTTTAAACCTCAAAAATCATAGATTAAAACGATCATATCCTTAAAAGTTCAAAAACAACCCCCATTCACCCTTGGTGTATAGTGTGGTCAAAGTGGCCCCCCCTTCAACACCCCCCCCCCCCACGAGGGTGGGGACGACAGGGTCGAGAGGCCCCCCATTCAAAAACTGTTTGGAAAAGGGGCTCCATTTTCCCCCTATTTTCCCGCGTTGAACGCCTCGTTTTCGTGTATTCCCGAGGAAAAATGGACCCAGGGAGAGAGGGGGAATCTTGGGGGCAAACAGTCGTCGCTGTGGGACCCTAGTCCAAGCCGAAAAAGGCGAAAAATCGGCCCCGATTCAGCTGACCTCCTCCCCCGGCCTGGGCTAGCCGTTTTTTTGGGGCCTCGGCCTGAGTCAGCTTGCCCATTTTCGGGCGGCGGCAAACATGACGTAGCGGGGCCAGAGACGAGAATTTTGAGGTGATAAGCGCAAAATGATGAACTACTCAGGGTGCAAAATTGTAAAATAGTTATCGAAGTCGTACAATAATCGGAAATGTCATTAATGCGTCATGGTTTTAGGAACGCACGATACGGGCAGCCGAACTACAGTACGTTTAAATACGCAACAGTACGCTACCGTGCCCTCAAGTGAACCATGGTATCGTAAAATATGTAATTTTGGCAGGTAAGTTTCTATATCTAGTTAGCTTATTACGCTACATTACGGTACCGTACGTTCGGGTATACTTAATACATCTCGGTACTTCAGAGTACGCTGCAGTACGCGATGGTACGTTAGAGTACGTTGCGTAACGATATAGCTCGATCCTTTACGCCACTGTACGCCACCGTACGCTGCAGTCCGCCGCATTACGCGACAGTACACTACAGTACGCTACAGCACGCCACGGTACGCAACAGTACGCAATAGTACGCTATGGTACGGATGAGTACGTTATCTTGCGTATAACCCTGGACCGGTACGGTACTTACTTCAGTACGTGAGACTACGGACTACGGTATCTCGAGCTTTTCTTCCAATCTCCTATGAGATTCGGATCAAGCTACCTGGCAATTAACGATGTAAGAAGCTCTGGGTCGAAATTAATACGTACGTAAAACCTTTATCTGACTAATCCATTGTAATTGAAGAATTTGAAAATTTTCAATTAAGCTCCCAAAAACTCGCACTTGACAAAAACGGATTCATCATTTTCAGTGCTTTTCTAAAGCACACCCCCACTCAATTTCTCCCTCGCACTCCGCCCGGTGACGCCCCCCACATCTGCGCAAACAAAACGCGGAAATTTTGGGCTTTTTTCAACTCGTCATACGTAAGCTCGGATAATGCGGCACCCCAAACAATACCCCGACTAAACCCTGTGCCACTTCCGCCGGGCTACAAAAATCTCGGCATCCATCTCCAATTCTCCAATTGTGGGATTGCGTAGATAGATCCCGCAATTTTTTTCGCGCCTAATGGATGGCCGGGTGGGATCAGATTCCCGGCTCCAAGCGCGAAATCGCGGAAATTTGAGTCGGGGCGTTTGGGAAAAAATTGAAACCCTTGTAATGGGCACTGGTCTATGGACCTGGAAATGGGAATAGGTTTAGAGGTGAATTTGAGATTTATTAAATTTAATTATTTTAACTGAAAATTTGAAAAACTGCGAAAGACCGAATTTCACGTAAATGATAAAAGTCAGAATCTTCAAAGATGGCTAATTGCAAAAATATCGGAAGTGTCGGCGCAAAAATCGATTCAACGAAATTTCTAGCGATTAGAAAAGACTTAAAAAATGCGAAATGGAGTAATCACACCAGCAGACCTTCTAAATAGCCAAAAATTCTCAAATGACCTTTGCTAGCGTGCCTAGCTAGTTGTTCAGGGAAAGGGGTACTATAACTCACCTGATCTTTGGGGAAATTGCTAAATTCCTCAAGAAATTCTGCTATCTAGCCTAGCCATATCCATTAATAAGTTCAAATTCCTGAATTTATATAAAAAATCGTGCGGTTTTTATTGAAAGGTCTTTGCTGGCTTGCCAAGAGATACTTTGAGAAAGTCGGTTTCGAACCCTCGACCTGGAGAAGTCCACATTCCACAGAAAACGCTCCTAAAGAATCTCTGCTAGCTTGCCCGAGCTCGCTCTGATACGCCCTAATAGGTGCAAATCAGGCTTCTCTATCAAGCGATGTACGATTTCAGTTGCTTTCCGACCTACCCCGGCGTCTCATTTATATCAAACAGCTGCAACTTTTTTGCCACACTACTGTTTTTGTACTGCCCAAGTTTTCAGCCATCTCTTTCTCTCTCTCTCTCTCTCTCTCTCTCTCTCTCTCTCTCGCCCACTTTCTACAACAACATCTGGCGTTCGTACCAGCCACCAAACGCCTTAGCCGTGTCTGTCGATAGGCGTAGAATGGACTGTAGTGCGGCTTGTTTGTTTCAACCTGGGGTGCCTATTAGGCTGGAGGCACCGCTGACCAGCCGTGATATCTACTCGCTCCAAGAAATTCGCCGAGGTCCGGCTGATCGGAAAACAACAGCTGTGAGGCGCTTTGGACGGGGCTTTTGGAGTGGCCATTTTATCGTTTTGACCCTGCTGGCCCCGGGGGCCATTCCTCAGCTTTCACATAGCTGGGGGACAAAAAGGGTTCCGAGGGAATGCAATGGACGAAAGATTGGGTCTGGAAAGTTGCAAAAGTATCGAATTGGAAAAATCGGGTTTTGACCACTGGGTTTGGAGATTTTAAAGGGATGGTAACAGCAAAATCTGACGTAACTGTAACTAGAAAAAAAACAGGGCGTGCTTGCAGAGACACCTTGGGAAACCATTATTATTGGGCCGTTGCGCTTTTTTAATTTTGGAACTTTTGGGAATTATGACTTAAACGGAGTTTCCGAAGTGGTACTGCAAGCGAGGCTTCAAGCTTTTCAAAAAAAAAATTTTGACAATTCAAAACTACGCATTTTTTAAAGGCCCGATTAGTGACCGGGCAGAGGCCGTAAAATTCCATTTTGATATGCGTTAAATTTTTGATGCTTGTCGTTTTATGCGTGTTCTCCACTTCGTCAACAGACAGCGAGAGTTGACTTGGGCGATAGACCCGAAAGCCCGGAAATGCCGCAAAATAGACGAAGTGCGCAAACTACGGAAATCGGGAGTTACAGGTGAAAACAGCGCGATGTTTTTATATTAATTTTGTAGATGCGCACTGCGCCATACAGCAAAAAGTACAGTAAACTACCGTAGTCTTCCAACAACCTGATAACAAATATTTTGTGAAAATTCAGTTCCTGGTTCCAATATTTACCCACTCAGGTGAGAGCCACCCAATAACATTCGCCCCTTCTCCGTGACACTCTTACTGCCCTCCCCCACCATTAAAGCTTAAGAAGGAGGAAAAGGAAGGTCAAGAAAAGCAGCTGTGGCCATGGAAGGGGCCATGTGGAAATGAGTAAACTTCCTGAGGAGCAGTGGGAGTGTTGGGCATCTAATGAAAACAAAAAGATTGGCAGGAAGAAGTCACTGGCGAGCAACATTCAGGCGCGCGGAGCTCTTTGGCTTCGAGTCAGGTAGGGCTCAATTCTGAGCCCAAATAATAGAGAGGGAAAGAAGAGAGAGAGAGAGAGAGAGAGAGAGAGAGAGAGAGAGATAGAGAGAGCGGGGCAGAAAGAAGATAGATAGCAAAATATTCTTTTGTTTTAGGCGCTTTTTAGCATGGTTGGCTGCTCCAAAAGCGGAAACCCGGGCTGGAAGCTCATCGGAAATTAAAATTCAACGACCCGGCTCTCCGAATTTCTGAAACAGCACAGCGTGTTCTTTGCCCCATCCTGAGCAGAACTTGCTTTTGAACCATTATTTTTGAGATCACATGGTTTTTTGAAAACTAATTAAAATTTAATACTTTTAATTCGTTACCAGGATTGAAAAGCCGCTTCGCGACTTTTCAACCCTGACCCCGTCTCATCCCAGGATGTTATTCATTTTGCATAATTGTGCCCGAATTGCGAAGACAAAAAAAATGAAAAACACTCCCTCCATCCGTTTATATTAGCTACTGCAACTTCCGGCGAATGCTAATTGTTTCCTAACAAAGAAGGCGCCTGAAATTTTTAGAAAAACTGAAAATTAATGTTTAAAACAGCTGATTTTGTGAAATCTGATAATCGTGCAGTCATCCCAAAGCCATTACGCACCTAATGACGTATCATACGTACTTTAAATTTCATCCCCCTATCGAGATATCCTCCGGACATGGTGACGGAAGTTGCATGCAAAGTGGCACACACACAGACACTATTTTTTTATATACAGTAGGATTAGCTGAAGCCATAGATGTGGTTGCTTAAAAGAAGTTGAAAAACGAACTCTGTACCCAATTCACGACCGTTTTTTCAATATTCTATCAAAACCATTCTGTGTACGCCCAGAAAAAAAATCTATTCAATGTCATCAAATGACATCTAGTGGCATGAATGGGCTTCCAGCTCCAAAAAGCTCATTGAAAAAGCGTTCGGATGAAAAAATGGAAGGAAAACGCTCGTTTCCAGAGAGCAAAAACGGCTTTCAGAAGCTATTTTACGAAAATGTACTAAAAACTCTAATTGGGAGCAATCCTTGAAATTGCAAGAATGAAAGGTGACCTAATTCGCTAAAAAATGGCTGCACTACGGTGACCCCAGCAGTTGGCAGTCCATTGAGCCCAGAGCCAAGCCCCCGACCTACCCCAGCCAAAAGTGAAGTACCCGTCAAGGCCCCTCAGAAAGTTTTCGTGACCGTTGAAGTTTTTCTGAACGGACTTAGGCGGTGACATCGATCATTAGTTGAGGAGGAACGAGGCGATCGCATGTCACGGTCAAAGGGAATTTTAGGGCGAGTTTTGGGCCCTGGAGTGGCCAGCTGGCGCCCCCAGGGCCCAAATCACAGCCCAGGGCCGTGCACTTTTTGGAGTTATTGTGCTGCAAGCTGCTCCCTTGGCTTGAAAGAGTCATCGCTTGATGTTGAACGTCAAATTCAAGGAGTTCAAGTGAAATTGAGAGTTCGAAAGCCGGGCTAGCCAAAAAATTATGTGAGGATGATTCATGAGCTTGAAATCAGTTTTCGAGTGATTGTGCTAGGCTTTGCGCCGATGAGCGGTCATTAGGGCAGAAAAACTCGAGTTTAAGGAGATCAAGTGAAAACAATACTTCTAACTAGCAAAAAGCAAGAAACGTAACACCTCAAAGCTGATCCAACCGAACCTGCACGCTTGAAAATTTCGAGAAGTCCAGAAATTTGAGCATGAGCTGCCAGCTAATCCAGAAAACGTGAAAATGAGAGCTTTTTTGCCAACACGTGCGGGGAGCGCGGCATGACTAATGATGCGCCATTAATTAAAAGGTGTGGCGGGCACATGTCCACATATGCAAATGGGGCATGAGGGTGACACGTGAGAAAATTCATCCTCAAAAAGCGTGCGTCAGACCTTCGCGCTTAAAACTGTGAAAAAATACAACGGATACCTCTTCTTCAAATTTCTCGAAGGTCCAGAAAAGTGTTTTTAAAGTGTTTTTTACTATCCATAAACGTAAAACCCATACAAAATTTTGGTAAAGATACAAAAAAATTTTGCCTAGAATTTGGACCTTTTTCATGTTTTTTAAAATTTTTATATAGCTTTTCTAGTTAAAATATGGTTTTATTTTAATATAACAGTATCAAAAATACCTTTTATTAAGTTACCAGGCATTTTCGATTAATACAAAAAATTTGCGAAATCCTACGGTTTTTGCGAATCAGCATATCGGTAAGTCATAGGGTAATCCTCTTGCCAAACGCAAGAAAGTACGGCTCCCAACCACCCTCAAATTCCACCCGGGACCACCCAGAAGCCGCCAGAATACAGAACGCTCCAAAAAAATGTCAAATACCAGACGGAACGGGTTCACCAGGGGGACCCCGGTGGAATGCGGCAAATAGTATCCTGCAGATGCCACAGTTTCTGACAGTAACCCCTCTGTTTCTACACTACCAGCGGGTCTCAAAGCGGTGTGGAAAGTGCACCCAGCAATGCCGGGGGACCCTGCCAATTCAAACATTTCCGCGGAGAACAAAAAGACAATGCGCGGGGTCCACACCGGCGCGCGCCGAATGACACCTGATCAGAAATCAGATGTGGGGGTTTAGAGGGAAGGTGACAGGAGATGGGTATAGCTCGATAGAAAAAATACTATATTGTATTATTCTGGAACAGTCATTTTTTAAGAAAGCGAGAAGCGTCTTTTTCTTGCAAAATTCCGGCCTCCAACCCCTCATTATGCAACCAGGAAGAGATTGCATCTGATTATTCATACGGGAAGGGTCGGTTTGATTAACCCGTGACCAAAAAGACCAAAAAAATGGATTCCCTTCCGGCTGAAGGACTCGAAGGCAAAATTTCACTTTCGGGTTCCTTACTATATCTTTGATCTTTTCCTTGTTTCGAATTGAATCGCAAAACTCCTGAGACACTGAAAAATACTAAAAAATGCCAAAAAAATGCATAAATCATGCCCTGATCTAAATTTATAATTTTTAGGGCCGTTTACAAGCCAAAAACCTAGATTAAAATCCATACGCATCTCGACTTCAATGGCCCCGTAAAAGTTGAAAAACTGACTTAAAGTTTTTACTGGATTAAAATCCATAAGCATAGCTTCGATGGTCTTTTAAAACCCGAAAATTAACCGAACGATTTTGAGAGTTTAAAGTCCATAAGCCACGTAGCTTCACCAGAGCTTTAAAAGAGCCAAACATTATTCCAAAAGCCCAAAAGTACGCCAAAAAATCTGGTCACCGGCCGCATCACATGGCCGCAGGCGGAAAATGCTTGCCCTGGGCGGCGGCAAGTGGCTGTTTGCGGGGGTGGCGCGTTGTTTGGCGTGTTCCGTAGCGCCTTCCGCAAGCGCCGGCGGAACGGACGATGCGGATGGATACGGAAAAGCGGTGAAAAGAGAGGCGCTTGTTTGACTAATGAAGGGTGGGCAAATAAGAGCGGGAAGCCCCCTGGGCGAATGAAGCCTGCCAATGGGACCGAACGGAAATGATGTGATGGAATTTGCAGGGGGTGTGGATAGGAGCGGAACGGAATTCGGATTGGGGAAAGCTAGCAGAGGGCCCTTGGGAATTGACGGATTCGAGGTTCGGACCGAAAAAGATGGAAAAGGCAGGTTTTGGCTTGGGAGAGCCGGCCGAGATTTTTCAGGAATAGCCTGGCATCAGACACTCGGGTATCAGGTGAGACAAACGAGCGGAGAAAATTTGGGAAGGCTAGGGCATGCTAGCAAAGACCATTTAGCACCTAAGTCGGGGCATCCTAGCGGAATCCATTTGGGAATGTCAAATCATCTTAGGAAATAACAATAACAAAAGCCATTGGGGCGGGGGGGGGGGCAAGTTAGCAAAAATGCATTGAACGCTCGAGGGAAAATGAGAAGAGAGAATTTTAGAATCCGGGAAAAGGCAAGGAGAGACCATTGAGGAATTCAAGCCAGTATAGGCTAGCAGGGGATCTTTGAGAAACGTGTCAATGAAGATGCTTGAGGTAAAACTGCAAGGAAGACCGAGGAAATTCAGGGCAGTCTAGCAGGATTTATTGAGGAAAGCTAGGCCAAGATAACAAAGACCATTTAAAACCAAAGAACATCTCCTGACTTTCTGGTACTCTCTTGGTGGTAACTAAACCCACCGATACCCCCAAATGGCGAAGCGAACGGAAGCTCCTGGATAACCGAATTTTCACAAGGTTCCAGCAGACGCCGGAGGGTGGGGATAGGATGGTAATGGAATGGAATGAGACGGAATGAGACGGAATGCAATCGAATGAGAAGAGATGAAGGATAGCACTGGACGTCTCGTCGCCTTTCATCAGAAGATATACAGCTGTACGGCGACCAAAAAAATCAGGTAGGAATGATCTCTGATTTTATGTAATTTAGCTGATTTTTTGGCGCTTTATAAGTATACTGTAAATTTTTTTAAAATCCGCAAAAAATATGGATACACTAGTAAAAAGCTAGAGGGCTAGAAGCAGAAAAACTGTATCAAAAATCGCAGCAAAGTTGAACGAATAAAAATATAACCTGAGCGGTTTTTTCCGGACAACAACAACTTACAGGTCCGCAACCCCACTGAAAATCACCCGCCTAGATCGGAAAACCACCACAAATCATCTCCCCCACCCCGGCTACTAACCCTCTGCCCCAAAACGCACAAACAAGGTCGTAACGGTCCGAGTTTGGGCTCTCTGGAAATGTGCATCACACCGCCCGTGCTGGCAACTGTATCTACGCGTAATCGCCCGCCTGGAAATGCCGCGTCTACCACCCACTCCACTCCAAAATATTTGCATATCGTTTGCCGAATATTAGGCAGTGTCACAATGCTCAGAGAGCGGGCAGTGGGCGAGAAATTTACGGATAGGGGATGAGTAGGTGTATTTCGTAGTTGTATCGTAGTTGTGGTGCGAGTCAGGGCCTGAGGAGGAAATCATGGAATGAAGTCAGACGAAGTTTCAAAAGAGCGAACCTTGCAGAATCGAAGAATCTATAAATATAGGCTCTTTTTACGCCTAAAATATATAAAAATTATGTCTCGGCTCATTAAAATGCTGAAAAATGATATTTATAGCAGGCAGTCGAATTGCAGAGTTTTTCAAAATACCGTTTGGTTTGGCAATGAAGCTACCGTAGTCGTCCGTTATTTTCGGCTGACTATCGCTCTAGACTCAAAATTAATCAATGAAAAACGTTAAAAAAAGTACAATTACAGCGTAAAGATTAACTTAATTTTCCAGAAATCTTGTATTAAATTAACCCTGCCATGAAACGTGGAAAATTGCCTTTCTTACCGTAGTTAGCTAAAAATCCACTGGGAATTTTCGATCCATCCGTTTTTCGAAAATATTGCGCTGCTGAGGGTCATTAGTACTCTACGATATACCGTAACATCGTGGAAAAAATAAGGTAGAGGAGATTAAAGCTATTTTCTAACGATCTTTGATGATCTTTAATCAAAAAAAAATTTGCTACGAATTGCAACGACTTTATTATCATTAGTCTCTAAAGTTTCAGCGGTACCTATCAATAGTTCCAAACAAAAGTAGATATTTTAAAGGCTCATTACTACGTTATAACACGGCACAGCCACTATACGACCAATTGAAATCGAACTCCAACCTTTGCCGAGCTATAGCTAGCAGCCCAGGTTAGTTCAAGTGGGTTTGGAGACCAGAACCGGCCGGCCGGGAAGGCCAAATTGGAGCCCCCAATTTTTACACAAACCACCGCCCCAAAAAATGAAGCCCCGGCGGGCCGCCTTCGGAAGGCAATTTCCTTGATGCAAGTGGTCCCGGAGGGAACGCTGCAGATGAGAAGGATACAGACACAAAAATCCGATTTTCGAGGAAATGGGCTTTTTCAAGGAGCGTCCGCAGGGTTGGATTTTGGGTTCTGGATTCGAAAATTCACTTCATATTTTTTTAAAGGGACTGTGAAGCGTGAAAGTCTTCGATCCATAAAACAAAATGCCAAATTGGTTTTTTGAAGAGTCCATTACAGACCTGTTTAAGTCAAACTCATTACGGTTCTATCGGCCTTGAATGGTCGCTGAAGTCGGAATACACCTAATTTGACGTTAAAGGCACCTTGAAGCTCAAATCTGCAAAAAGTCAAAAGATTGGCGAAAAGCGGAAAGCCGAGATAAACCATTTTTAAGCACTAAAGGTCTGTTGAAGGCAAAATTCAAGATTTTATAGAGTTGTAGCACACTGGCGGTCAAAATGACTTGCTTTTTCTTTCATTAAGGGGTCATCGAAGCCACAAAATTCACGCCAATTTGTCATAAATCACTACATGGAACTTCCTAAAAGAAGCTTTGCTAGCTTTCCCTAAACTCGCGTTCTCCGATTTCTTCAAAGAGGTCTTGCAAGCTTTCCCCCCCAACTACCGTACCCTTTGACCCATCGGCTCGTTTACCAAAATCCCTCTCTTTAGTGCATGCTACAATCGGTAAAAATTCACTAAATCAGGAAAATGAGCTAGACAAGGGAGAAAATGAACAAACTGAAATAAAGACTTTAACCGTAGGTCTAGAGAATTTCGAGCTTACCTGAACAGAAAAGTTCCTATAAGAAATTCTGACTCATTGTTACACTCTATCAAAATCGTCGCGAATTCCCCGAGTTTGTACATCGTCACCGGGTCAAAAAACGCCGGCCTCCGGGAGCACCCGCTGGAAATTCGAGGGGAGTACGGAAAGATACAGAATACAAACAGAGAGCCCTCGCAACAAACAGTCAAAGGACGACCACAAACAATGGATGATAGAGAAAGAGACAGAGAGAGAGAGAGAGAGAGAGGAGAGAGAGAGAGAGATAGCGAAGGAGATGGGCCTAGCCTGGATCGACTTGAAAAGCAAAGCAAAAAAATCGGGCAGCAAAATGGGCCCCCGACAGACAGGGAGGCGTCGGCCCGCCCCGACTAAGAGATGCACCTAATAACGGTCTTGTTTGGCGAGTTTCTGGGGCCGATTTGGCGGATTTTGGGATCAAAGAGTGGTTTTTTAGGATGCTTTTTCGTTCGGGAGCTAACCTATTTATAAAAATGTGTTTTCGTAGTTGTTTTTTTAGCAAAATTTTGAAGGATAAAAAACTCAACATGTCTTAGACAATTCAAATTTTTTTGAGCTATCGCAATAGTCGAGTGCGAAACATAAAACTTTTCAAAACGCGTTGGGTTCAAAAAAACAAAATCGAATTTAAAACTTGAGGCGTTAATTAAATGCTATTTTACTAAATGGTTCGAATTACCATAATATCTTATAATAGACAATAGACGATAGAATAATAATAAGCTGGAATTTTTAAAGGGTTGTTGATCGTAAGCGGAAAGGCTTTAGGGACTACAAACTGTTTAATCCCGTTTAACCGCTTCCATAAAATTAAGCAAAAGTTACAGAACTGTAAATTAATTGTTGTTGTAAACGACCTTCCACTGATCGTATACCTGCTTTTCCGAGTGCCGGAATGTTATTATAACCTCTAAAAATCTTATCCAAATTATGAACTCACCCCCGGAACCAAAACAATTTCCCGAAAACACATCAAGTGGTGGCATCAACCCCATTTGACCGCTCCTTAATCCCTTATCGCCGTTCTGAAAACGGCCTCTTATCAAAAATCGGGGGCCCTAAATTCCGGGAAAAGCCCCGCCGTAAATGCGAGAACTGGCAGCTAGCAATTTTTGACGTTTCACGGGGTATGGTCAGATTCAAAAGGGGGAGAAAACGGGAATAACAAGAGATCAACCATAGCAAAAAATTCTGAATTTTCCTGCAAAAAAAGGTCGTATTGAAAAGGCGACGGCCCGAAAAATAGCAAAAGTTTTAAACGGTTTAAAAATAGAATAATTAGTCGCGATTCAACAAAGTGAATGCAAAGGATCAAAAATAGCCTTTGAATGAAAGAAACTCGTAGAATTGGAGTGGTCAAAGGTTTCTCAGAAAAGCTTGAAGCGGTTACGCATCGAAGTAGACAAAACATGAAAGAACATTGCATTCATTCGTGAGGGAAATTCGCAACCCAAACAAGGTTGATTCAGGCTACAAACTATTAAAGACGAATAGACAGCCGGCTTAAGACGATTTTAGGACGCTGTCTTCTTCGATACCAGTTTGAAATTTGAAAATTTAGCCTAGAAGAATTTTGATTAGCCTGGGCAAAATTAAGTGAAATTCATGTTGCTTCGGAAACTTGAAACTTTCAAGACTTTAACCTCAATTTTTGCCAATCGATCTCGATTTTATCGATTGACCTGTTCTTCATTGCTCGCTTTTTAAGGGTCTAAACTGTTTGCAATGTTAGAAGAACGAGTATCAGAAAACAAAGTCTTTAAAAAAAGAGATGCTGAAGATTTCTAACCCCCAAAAACAAATCTCAAAGAAATACCAGAAATCTGTTCCGGTGCACTCCTCAAAAAACGCTGCAGTTCTTTCTGGAAGCCCAGCCCGATTTGGCGGATCCGAGTGGGTTTGCCTGGTTGTATTTCCGGGAGGAACGACGGTGAAACGTGAAAAACCGCGGTCTTTAGAGATTTGGAGAGACCGATCACAACATCTGTCACTTCGGTGTATGTATCCCGGGAAAAATCGGGAGGTACGGCAATAGGATTGAGCCGGAAACGGTTAGCCCCCTGCTGATTTATTGAAAGTTGACCAAATGGTGAAGATTATTTTTGCATTTAGAGAATAGTATTTTCCAAAAACGATCAAAGACGGCGTGGCGGTTTCAGAAAATGAAAAAAATCCTATCAACCACTGAATGGTCTCTGCTTGCTTGCCCGAGGCCTTTCGAGAGCCTTTTGCGTCTTCAAACCATCTTTGCTAATTTGCCCGGTCTTTCTGAAGAAGTTTTAAAAAAGAAAGTGAGTAATCGGCTTGTAAATTATTACTTCTAACTTGAGAAAGGGAGAATCGAGAGAAAGCAAGCCAGAGAGAGAGAGAGAGAGAGAGAGAGAGAGAGAGAGAGAGAGCATTTTGACAACGAATTTAGAAGAAGTCCGGAAATCTCAGAAGCTTGAGAAGCCAAAACCATCTGAAACGGCTATCTGAAAGTTCTCAAAAGTCTAATAGATTCTCGAACGTCGCGACTCCAAAGCAACCGCGATGTGCTCGCGTCGGAATTAGTAATGGCTTGGAAAACTGAGAGTCATAAATGCGGGATGAGTTGGTGGTGCCAAAATAAAACATCAAGCTGGCAGGTTAGAAAAGAAAAAAGAAACAAAAATACCCCGACAACGCAGCATCAAGAACTATTTTATACCCAAAATTGCCGCAAATCACAGTAATCCACAATCAAACATTACAGTAACCCTCACGCTTGAAAAATACCGTACCCCTCCCGCCAATATTTCGAAAAGACTCACTCATCATCATTCTCCGATTGTGTGGCAACTTCTGAAGATCGACGATTCGTATTGTTGTTATCCGAGTGCACAGAGAGTTCCTAAATTTGCATATCAAAATACCGAGAAAACAACAATTTTTCAAAAAGTTTCAAATCTGTTAAAAAATACCTTTGATCCCTGCGAATCCGAGTCCGTATCGTTATTTACGTATTGGCGAATGATCTCGAAGGTCTGTGGTCCGGAAGCGCGGCTGGTGCGTTCCTAAAAGTTACGTTTCCAGGGTATTCTCTCTCGCTCCCCCGTTTTCTTTGTCTCTATTCTATGCTCCTCTCCATGACTCAAATAAGTTATTTCAATTACAGTAACCAACTCAACAGGCGCCGGTCGTACCGAAGTGATCAAGACGGTAGATGAGCCGTTGTTGATTGGCTAGAATAGGCATAGTAAATAGCATTAAAGGGACTGGCAAGACAAAAAATTCATCCACGAAAAACATGAAAACACGAAAATAAAACTTACAATATTATGCGAAACCAGCGGGCCAGTCGGTCGTCTCTCAATCATCGCCTTGATATGGGAGCTGGTTTCTAAAAAATTGTTTAAAGGTGCTAAGGAGCCTGAAACGTCTGGGTATCGACCGCTACACCACACTCCAAGAGACACCTTTGAGTGCACACCTTTACTCATAATCTTCTTAGCCGTCTTTGAAAAGCTAGCTATTGGCGAGTCGGCAATTTGTGGAGGTGGATTGTCATCATCCGGGTAATCACAACAGCGCCATCGCCCTCTGGTGTACATCGTAGGCACTTGTACTTTCTGAACAAAGTTTTGTAATGGCGCCGGTTTTATAGAACGTACAGTAAACCTCCTTTTAATCGTCTGTGGATTAGCCGAGGCGACAATTTCAACGCTCACATTTCCAAGGTCGGTGACGCCCATTTTAGACAATTTTGGAATTCTCAAAAATTTGAAGAAATGCTGGATTGGTACATCGAAAGAGAGCGGAAGAGAGAGAGAGAGAGAGAGTGCGTGACAGAGGGAGATAGCCAGAGAGAGAACGAGATAGCGAGAGTGAGAGAGAGAAAGAGAGAGCGAGTGAGACAGAGAGAGAAGGAGAGAGTGATAGAGATAGAGAAAGTATGTGTGAGAGAGCGAGAGCATGAGCTGAGAAAAGCGAGAAACGGCGCTCGAGGGACTCTTAAAGATCAATATATCGTCATCAGTTTGCCAGGCGATCCCATCGATGCCGATTCGGAAATACCCATTCCGCATCGACGGCGAATAATAAGCTTTCCCCCCTCCCCCTGCGAGGAGGGAACGGCTAAATTTATGGAATTTTTCCGGCCCCACGAGCATTCGGCCAAAATTGGCCTGACAAAGGGTACGAAATAGAATCAACAAAGTCTATCGAAAAGGATAAAATTCCCTTTGCGGTTCAATTAAACAAAGCTGGTTCGTTTATTGGATTTATCGTATATATTTTTAAAGTATGTTTGACCGCCTAGTTCCTTTGCTAGAGTTGCAAAAAACCTACGGGATTGATCCCTGCTGAAAGCGATGCTTCCGCTCTCTATAGCCAGGATGTAGGGCGGGCGGAAGTCTAATTAAACGTGCTTCACGAGACCAGCATTCGGGGATCCGTTTTCGGCGAATCGCAAGAGCAAATGGACGATTTTTAAGAGCAAAATTAACGTTGCAAATCAATAAGGGACAAAAACTATTCGAAAATCTTTTTAGGAGTTTTTTCCAAAAGATTAAGCACAAAATAAAGAACCTGAGGACATTGATGTTGAAATTGTGAAAATGCCCTCCTGGTGCTCCCAGTTTCCCACGTCCCCGCTTTTTCGCTTTTCCCCGGGGGAGGAGCGGTCGGTCTCTATTTCTGATGGCATGACCAGGGTAAACAGAATTCATGGGTGTGAAAACGCCAAAAATATGTTTTTGCAGGGGTGCGTAGGAGCTTTGCGTAGAAATTGAAGTTTCAATGCAAAAACTGATTTATAGGGTTAACCGAGAATGAGAGAGAGAGAGTGAGTAAGAGAGAGAGAGAGAGAGAGAGAGAGAGAGAGAGAGAGAGGGAGAGAGAGGGACAGAGAGAGCGACTGACAGACAGATAGCAGAAGATAGAGAGAGAAGAGCAGAGAGAGAGAGAGAGAGAGAGAGTTAGAGAGAGAGAAAGAGAGAGAGAGAGAGCAAAAAAATACAAAAATTTCTAAAATAAACGATCAAAAAGCCAATAAAAAATTCGAAATGTTCGACGTTCGGAAAATTAGAAAAAAACCAAATTTAGAAAACTAGAATATCCAAAATTCGGAATAATTTTCGAAGAGTACTGATGTACGGGACAGAATCAATTCCCTCCACCCCCTGGCGGTCCACAATGGGATTAAAATGGGGAGGAGAGGCCGGCAGTTAAAACATGGAACAATATGGAAAACCCTCGGAAAACCCCCCGCGTGCTGACGGCTTTAATCGAGGTTTTGTATTGTCGGGCACACAAAACTTTTTACGACACTATCAGCAGCCTTGGGTGTGAAAAACAACACGGTTTTGGGGTTTTAAAAATGGATTAGCGTAAAACGTAGAAAATATCGTCAATCGGCATTTTGTAAAATAAACGTTATAAATATTGTACGGCAGTTTGATAAACGCCTAAAAGTTGAGAACTGTAAAAATGACGAAATTCTTTTTATTTTAATTGTTTAAGCCTTCTTTCTCTTTAGTCTTAGATTTTTTTGGTAGCTCAAATTTATAAAAATTAGGAATCTGGTTTCAATTAACAGCAGAGATAATTTTATAAAATCTATTGCTTTTGCCAGGATCTAGATTTACGGTTGCTACAACCGTCTGCGGGATCTGAAAGCGATATCTGCGGAATGAGAGCGAGAGAGAGAGCGAGAGAGAGAGAGGAGAGAGCGAGAGAGAGTGAGAGCGAGAAAGACGAGGCAGAAAAGATAAAAGTCAACCCCACGGGAGATAAATTAGGCACGTGTTTACCTCTGGCGGAATGCCCGCTGGCCTAGAGTGCAAGGTGTGGCGGCGTTCGAAACCTCGGGATGGCAACAGTTGGCAGCAATCGGCATAAAAACAGGACTTGTGGCATTTTAAAGAGGTGGCGACAGATTGGTGAGACGCTTCTCAGAAGAGTGAGGTTCTCAAAAATGGACGTAAAAGGTTATCGGGGGTTTTTCAAGGGACTGTCAAGCTCCGGGATCAAATACATCTGGGGATTCATGTCGACAACTAGGTTCCATTCGAGATAAGATCAGCGTTTAAAGCGGCTATGAAGTGTCAGAATCAACTTTCGCGGGAGGCTAAACCTTGACACCACGATGCGCTTTCTAAATGACGCTGATGCTGTGGGTGTGGTTAAGGTCCAAGAATCTGACGCCAAGGTAAACCCCAACTAGGTTTGATGCGTATATTGGAATCATGCGTACTCGTCGATGCCTAGTTTCTAGTAGGGAGTTCATTTGGCAATCCCTTTCTCTTTAAGCACATCCGATCTTTGCCATTTCCGTTTTTCCAAACCTTGCGCAATAATGAGAAGAAACCCATAAATTGGCCTTACCTTGTTTTTTTTATCTCTTTTGCCGGAAGCCAAAAACCGTGATGCGTGGTGAAAATTTTGCTGAACCTAGATCTCATGCTTCTCGACCCATCGTGTAAATCCGTAGTTCCGGAGCGGGCCGTAGTGCCGGACAGCAACCGGGGTGGTAAGAGCCATCTAGAGCGCAAAAAGAAGTGCCGCGTACATCCACTTGTTCTCCCCCCGGGGCCCATAATAATAGCCGTGTCCCCATCCTTCTGAAGCAGAGGGCGGCCCTCTATCATCCATCCTCCTCTGCACGACCACCCCCAATTTCTAACGCTCTCCTCCCTGGCTTTTTTTGGTAGTTTTCTGTCGTTGCTGGTGCTTTTGCATCGTCTATTTCGCCCCTTTATCTATCCGTATATATTTTCCAAGTTTTCCTGTTTTTTCTTAATAATCTTAAGTTGCCACGTCTTTCAGACGTGATTTTGAGCATTGTTTCTCTATTTTTTATTTTTCCTGAACTTTTTGTTGGGTTTCTCGATTTTCTAAGATAGCCTAGTTTTGAATGCCCCGTTTCAGCCTGTTTTCTCTGATCTCTACATTTTTATAGATTTTTCAAGTGTTTTTCTACATCTTCTGAGCTCTCGTAGTTACGGGACCGAATTTTTTAATATCTTTTAACTACTTCTATCCTTTCTTGCGAATGCTTCCATTGTTTTTCTACATTTTCCGGGCTCTTCCGGACCTCAAAAAACCCATCCCCTCGTCCACCACTTGACACGCTATGAATTTTTGTGGGGGCTTGGCAGCGACCACTTCCGGAAAGTTTTTTGCAAAATAGGTTTTTCTTTGTTCTAGAATTTTTGGTTTTGAGTTTTTTTAGGGACCATAAAGCTCTGCTCTGCTATGCTTTGATGTCCTAATAAAATGTTACTCTCGTTTACTCTCACTCTCTCTCGGGCTCTCTCTCTAATTTTGATTTTTTTATAATCTGGCAAGAACGAGTTTGGCGAAAGCTCTAACCCTTGCTCATTTGTGTGTGGCTGCTAACGGGCTGCGAGTTTGCCCCTGGTGCGTAAGGGTTACACACAGCGCCCACCATTTTATGATGCATCGTTCTAGGGTGGTGGGGCCAGGAGTGGGACTCCCCACCTGGGCCCTGGGACTCCCTAAAGTTTGTTCGCGTCTCTCTCTCTCTCTCTCTCTCTCTTTCTCTCTCTCTCTCTTTCTCTCCTTGGCAAAGCGCCTGTTCTGCCCTACCCGTGTGTATGTGCCCTCGGGGGGCTATGGATCACTCCGCGCCGTGTTCACACTCACAACACTGCCTCAAACTGTCTTCACTTCTTGTTTTTCTGTTTTGAACGCAAGAATATTGAAGAAAAATTTATTAACTGCTTTTCTAAATGTGCTTAGAAGTTGGTAAGCTAGCACACACCCTTGCGGAATTGTGGCTTTCGAGAGGAAAGCACCACTTCCAAACGCCCCTAGCAACGAAGACGTCAGAGAACAGGAATTTCAAAAAGTTCTATGTATCTAAAGTGTTCTTTTTACCTAACTGCTTTTTATACCATGCACTAAAACATCAGCGTCCCATCGCTCTTAAGTTGTCTTTGCTAGATCGCCTCTTCTGAAAACAATACCCTCAGCTTATGACTCCAAGAGCGGACAACTGAGTATAATCTTTTGAGCCTTTGGTTTTGGTTTTTTGGTTCAGAACGGACGGTTGTAAACAAATCAAGGATCTTGGCACAAAATCAATTAGTTTTTTTACCATTTACGAGGCTCGACCATGCCAAAACGTTATCGAAATTGTTTCAAAAATTAGTAGGTTGATATTCGTTTCTAAACGCATAAAATTTTCTACAGATTAAGATGAATGAATTTCAAAAGATAAAATGACGAAAAAAGCAAATTTCGAAAAAGGAAATTGTGACAAATGATTTTCAACAAAATGGATTTTCGACAAATTAATTCCGACATACTGAAATAGCGAATCGAAAAAAAATCCATTCATCGAAAAATCCATCAAATTCACCATTTACCGGTCCAGACGACTCTCGGTAAAGGTCTCAAGTAGTAAGGGGGGGAGGTCCTGGGATGAGTCCAATTAGGCATTGCGGACTGGGTGGGTGGGCCCTTCCCGGCCAACAAACAAGGGCCCTAGGGGGCCACACCGCACCCCCCAAAAGGTTCACAATTTATTGGAGACCCACCACCGACCACTCGTTTCTTCTCTTTTTTTGTTCTTGACGACCGCTACCGCCCCAAATTCCTTTACTCTCATTTGGGATGCATACAAAATACTGAATTTTGATGTGAACTTCGCGGTTTTGGTATGTTTTAGAGCTTTTTGTATAATATCTCCCGAAATCCATATTAATAAGTTTTTTAGTTTAGTTTTTTCGTTATATTTTTAAAGGGCTGCCGACGGCATATGTCGATCCCCCCTCATCAACAAATTGGCAAGTAGCCAACAGGGCAGAGAGCGCGCCCTGGGGAGAGGCGCAGAGACATTTTCTTTCCAGCGCGTAACCGATTGATTATGCCGTCGTCATCCCTTTAAAGGTACTAGGAAGTCAAGAATCCATAACGTGCAGTACTCTCCTGCCTAATCAGATTGCCATACCCAACTTCAGTCCATTTCAACGGTCTTCAATTCCTTGAAGCATCCCAAACGCGTAATGAACTATATGAAATCGCATGCATTCTAATCAACGAATTTTTTTGCAAGTTTAATTTTTGTAAGTATGCGCATTTTTCATTGTATTTTTGGATTGAAATGCGCACTTTTTAAAACATATTAAATAATTTTTTCCCGTTTTTCCGCATAAAATTAATATTTCCTAGTCCTGCTTCTTAAAAAGTAAAGCTTTGAAAACTGCTAAACCGTTTTAAAACACCGAAGTTTTCAAAACATTTTCCATATTTAGCTTTGCCCAATCTCGACCGAACGGTGTTAAAAAATACTTTTTTTTTGGTCCCTTACCCATAAAATCAAGAACCGGCAGTTTTAGTTTCGTATTTCCTGAGTTTGGTGCGTTTTGAATTTTGATATGGAATTTTCTTTCTATTGTTTTTTTTGATATCTATTGTTTTTAGCCATTGACTTTTTGCGGAATTATATTTTTAAGTCATAATTGAAGAGTCTTCCCGTGTGTGCATGTTCATGTTGGCCACATTCCCAAGCAGTCAACGAGTCAGTCAGCCAGTCAGCATCCGTGTGCCGAACCCATCTGTTAGCCGACAACAAACTGCCCGACGCCGCCGCGCCGAAAAGTGCCCATTTGCACAAGAAGTCGCTTGCGGGTTTCCTCGGCATGCCCTCTGGCATTTCCGGCATATACGGGGCGGGCTTATTTTCATTATTTCGGAAATTCATTCTCCATTAGCTGTTTTTTGAATTTTTGGTTTCGGAAATTTTCCTCAAATATCTCTGCTAGCTTCTCGCTCAAAAACACACCGTTCCGCAAGTGCCTCTGCTAGCTTGCCCTCCTGTGCCTGAAAAATTCATATTCCGAAAAATTCGAATTCCCAATTTCGCCCACCTGCGTGAACCAACCTTCCGACCTCCGCTAAGTAAGCTGCCATCCTTTCTTAAATGGTTTCTGCTAGCTTCCTAATCCCTCAATGAGCTCTGCTTCTCTCTCGCTATGTCTCTCTCCCTCTCGCGCTCTCTTTCTCTCACCTCTACCTCTTACTCACTTTCTCTCGCCCTCATTAAATCTCTTTCTAACTCTCTCACTTCTATCTGTCTTTCTTATTCTATCTATCTATCTCTCTGTCTCCCTCTCTGTCTCGCTTTCTTTCGTTCTCTCTCCCTCTCTCTTCCTCATCTGGCTATAGCCCTACCTCTAACCACCTCAACGCTGCCCTCCAGCAGTGGTTGATGGCTTTTCGGGTTAGCCCCCATCATCTCACGGATATAAGAGAGAGAGAGAGAGAGAGACAGAGAGACCGAGAGGGAGAGCAAGAGAGAGAGACCGAGAGACAGAGAGAGAAGCAGAAATCGAGATTTGAGGGGGGTCTCATTGGCCCCATTATAAGGTGCCCCCGTCATCTTCTCTTGGGTTTCCCCCTATTTCTGAAGGCAGCTGGTGGCTGTGATGATGGTGGCCCGTCCTCAGTTGGCCCTTTCCCGACCCCTCATACTCCCCATTCACCATCTCCATAAGTATCGCGGGAACCGTGCCCTCGGCCCTAGGGCAGGCAGCCTAAAAGCCGTGGAAATGGCCTAACACCATAGCCAAATATGGAAATGGATGGGGAGGAGGAAGGGAACGGAATGGTGGGTATGGAAAATTAGTAAGGAAGCCAAACGCCGGCGTCCCAAAGAATCTCTGCTAGCTCGCCGTTTTTCCTTCTAAGCCTTCGAAGCATCATGACATTCTCAAAAAATCTCTGCTAGCTGTGGCTCCGCTCCCTAACCTTGCAGGTTTGTAAAAATCCTCCTAAGGCTTCTCGGGTGGTGCCATGCCATAGTTTTACCACAATTTCACGGCTAAGACGCTGCTCTCAGGTGCCTCTGCTAGCCTGCCCTTCCCCAAATAATCCTTTGCAAGCCTGCACTCTTTGCCTAACAAATCTTTTCTAGTCTTTCCTTGTTTCCGGAAGAATCTTTGCTAGCTGGCCGCATTTCCCAAAAAAAGGCTGTGCTGGTCTGCCCTTTTTCCTTAAGAACTTCCTGCTAGTCTCAAAGGCTCTCTCCCAACCGCATTTTCCCTGAATCCTTTGCTGGCTTGCCCCTTTCCCCGAGGAAACTCTGCCAGCTTGCTCGTCATCCTCATCCCTGCTCCCCAAAATTCATCTTATTTATTTTTGCAAAGATCTCCCATCGGATGCCTCTGTCCATTTCCTGGATTAGGCCACCGAGGGGTCCCTGACAAAAAAAAAAGATGTCTGTTTTGCGGGCTGTTCCGGAGTAACGAAGCTACTAAGGGGATGGGGTAGGTCTGGACTCAACTTTTTTTAGGAATCTGAGTACAGTAGCATGCGTACTTTCTGAGTAGATAGGTATTTGCCCCTAAACGTACCTTAAATATATCCTTGCTTTTTGTGTAAGCTTTAAATAATTTTTTGCATGGCTTCATAGGTATAATTTGGATTAATTAAAGCGCTATGAGCTCAGGAAGCCATAAAAATACTTTATATTTTGTTTTTAGCCATTTTTTGTTTTATTAGTCGATTTTCTGATTTTGTAAAATTCTTTATGCGAGAAACGACTAATAATGCGGTTTCCCGGTGAATAATTCTTTAGGGAATTGTTTAGAATGTTTTCCACTACCTTTACTGCCCTGTGTGTTTTAGTACTCCCGCGGCAAGCCGCCGTCTAATTTTGCAAAACCTCCGAAAAACCCTCCTTTTTGCCAGGTCTACCCACTCAAATAGACAATGGAATGAGGGCCGAGCCGACGCGGCCCGAAAAGAGGAGGGGTTCGGAATCGAATTTGCATCCCGAAACGGCAGACGTCGAACAACAACCAACCCGTTCTGGCCCTTCCAGCAAAATTGAAAAATCGAAAAGCCAGAGAGGAGTCGAGGTTTATGGAAAATCGACGTTTCTGGGAAATTTTCAAAGGCTTTTCTTGGCAGTTTTGGGCCATTCCTGCTGTAACGGCCCTTTTAATGGATCTTTGTAAAGGTTCGAAAAATTTCTAAGCTGGTTCGCTTCCTTGCCCTTTTTAACGCGATTTTTGGCGGCTACCACATGCTTCCCTTCAACCCTAAAGAACAGGTAGATTGCTCAAACAGTATGGAGATTCATTACCAAGTCATACCGCCCTGGGCGCCGCGAAGCAGACAAACCACGCGAACCGCAACGCGTCCGCTTTGCATTCAACCTAAATGGGCTCGGTTGATGATGCGGATATTTTAAAGAAACCGGCAAGGCATCTGAGTTTGCTGGATAGGAATTCCCAAACGCTCTTTGCCGAGACACGAAATTTGCGCAACGGATCTTTGCGTGCGCAAGCCCGCCAAGCGTTAGGGGGGCGCAGACGGGGTGCGTGCGCGTTGCGTCTCGCGGGCTCTGCATCAGAATCCACTTCCACCAATTTCTGAAGGGTTTTCCTGCTCTGCCTTTCACACCCTGTTTCCGTTTTGTCGTTTTTCTCTGGCTCATACGTTCCCTTAAGTTCCTCAACCTTCAACCTTTAAAAGTTGTTTCTGAACTTTTGGCTCCGATTTCGCATGATATATCTATCTAATATCTACGTATTTTCGTATTTTTGCATTTTCAGGATTGAGTATTGTTTTAGAAATTTGTTTTTTTATTTTTCGAAGCTATCTCTAAATGTGCCTCCTTGGTAACGTACTAGCAGAACGCACTAAGCTTAAAAATCCACCTCTGAACGCTGACCTGGTCTTTTTCAGCCCTATCCATTTCCAGGCCTCGTTTTTGCCCCTAATTCCCCCTTAAAGTGTGTGTCCCAGTATTTGTGTGCGAGATGTGTCGGCTTTCAGTGCGTATCCCCCCTCTTCTCCTCTTTCTCAACCTCTAACCCTCCTCTTCCAGCCTCTTCCAAATATTTGCCTGGCGTGTACACCCATGTGCCAAGGCTATGATGGCGACGATCTCGGCGCCTCCTCCTTCTCTGGCTTTTCACGGATTTTCCGCCACACTCCTCTTGACGCGTACACGTGTCCTGGTTGTACTGTACAGTTTTGACAACACTCTTCAGTACAGGCCGGGGAGGCTGGTATTTTCGGCGCCCGAGACTTGCTAGATGCTTGACTTGAGATGAAAGTTCAGGGAATTTTTGTGTATTTAAAAAGTAAAACGTCTTATACCTTTAAGAACATACCTTTTTGCTTTATCGTTATGAAACTGCGCATTACTGACAGGTCGTGCTCGTTGTTAGACAATTTTTTGGAAGCTTTGGTGCAAAATTCGGGGCATTTTTGCGTTTTTCGAGAGCTAAAAATAAAAAAGATGTGATTCGCCTTTGTTGCCTTTCCATATCCTCGATAGATGTTGTATCCTAACTAAATCCTTTAGATTTCATTAATGCAGTATTGTGCGCGCACTAATGTTAACTAGAGAGTCCGGTTTGTCCATGTTTTTATTAAATTAAGCTCTTAATTTTTCGATGACGCGGTCAGCAATTTTTTCCAAATTTCTATGGCCGTTTAACCAGACTTTTTAAACATTTTATGCATCGATTCTTTCACTATACTTTACAATTTATTCTGATATTTGGGGTATCCGGGAGCGGATACCTAGATTCCCTTACGCGCCTAGCTACAGTGCGCAGAACGAGCTGCGGTAGAGCAATGGCAATTTTTTGTGCTGTATTTTCGCTTGACTTTTCCCATTTACGTTTTACAGAAAATGAATTTATTGTTAGATGGTTAGTTACGATTTCTTTTTTTTTTCTAAGCTTCTATTCTTCGTTTTTTTGTAGAATCTGACTTCAACCCACAAAATAAAATGGAGGCGGAAATCCTCTGGTCTACCCCCACGCCTCGTGGAGGTACACGGGTTTCGAGTGTCCATCCCCCTCTTCTTCTTCCAGCCATTTTTTCTCATCGGCATCCAGGTGGTGATGGTGGGGGAGATTTCGTCGAGATTTCTTGCTGAGGGTCCCCTACCCCCCTCTTCCCATCACCTATCAATTTTTCGGCAAACATCCGCACTGCCCGGAGGACGTTGATCCCACTGCTTTACCCCGCGTTGGGTGGTCATTTTGTGTCCGAGGACATTCTACTTTGAAACATGAGGCTTGTTTTCGAAACTTTCTAGCTCAATATTATTACCTAAGTAATTATACGTAGTACGATTTATCTACTTTATATTTAAACTTTATTAGCACACAAAGGTTTATGATCCTTTCCCAAAAAATTTAAATGAAGCCTGCACCTTCTTCCGAGCCCGCCTCCGTTACACTTCTTCTCCGAGTTGCAAAAAAATTAAATTTGAGATGCTATAAAACCTGGGAATGATATATTTTTAATTATTTTCTTGAAATAGAACGTTTTAAAATTTTATTTTGTAAACTCAATTTCTTTTAATCAGTTAACCCTTATAAAAATAATTTGTAATGAGCTCTTTATTTTTAAAATTGCAATTAGAGGAATCTGTAATTCCAAGCGCCTTTTGCAAAAAGTTTTTACAATTTTTTGGCATTGAGCTTTTTCCCCGACTTTTCGACATACTAGTTCTCGTACTTTCGATTTCCCGAGTACTTTGTGCTATTTTGCAACCTGAAGCTCACATTCTCGAAAACCATGGTACAAAATACATTCGGCTTCTCACCCTCTGACCGCCGATAATTCCTTTCTTCCCATGCCTTGTACGGGAATCGGGCTCCTCGCCTCCTCCATGCCCGTGCCTGGGGTATTGATAAAATTTGTCAATATTTGGGACGGCGGCCGTCCCAATCGGCCCTGCTCCGCCAACGCATCACAATGCCCAAAAGCAGCTTTACTGTTCGGTTTCAGGCGTTCAGGCTCATCGATTTTATGAATTTTTGGACGCTTGCTTAGATCTCATTCGGTTCCCTGGCAATCTCTCACACTCTGACACTCTCGCACTATCTCACACCCTCACACTTAGCCTCGCTATCCCTCTCTCTCCCTCTCTCGCTCTCTGGGTCTCTCTCTCTCTATTTCTCTCTCTAGCTATCCTCAGTACACTGTCTCTGTATCATTCTCTCGACTGATAGCCATTGCTTTTTCTCTCTCCCATTTATCTCGCTCGCTCAACCTCTCATGCTCATTCACTTCTCTCTGCGTTTATTTCTCTGTCTCTTCCTCGCGCGCTCGCTCTCTAGTTTATTGTCCCTCTCCCTTTAGCTGTCTCAATCTCGCTTACTCGCGCTCTCTCACTCGCTTACTCTTGGGCTTTCTCTTTCTCTGCCTCTCTCGCTTTCTCTCTCTCTCGTTTTCTCAATGTTTTTCTTCCGGTTAAATATTAATTTGCAATTTTATGCATTTTTCTAACTCAAAGAGCGGTTTTTTACCATCACCTGTAACCCGTTTCGACAACGATTGGCTAGAAGGCAATATCTTAAAACGAGCCCAGAGACAAGGTAGATCGTGAGACGCTAGAGATATAGACAGACGTTGAGATAAAGAAACTGAGACAGAGTAGCCGAGGAGCTGGTGGTGGATATGTGAAAGCCGATCCCCCGTCCTTTTGCCTGGGCCAGGGGCCAGGAGATGCCATCCACCCCCCTGTGGCCCACATCGCGCACCCCCCCGCCGGCCTTCTGGATTTACGCCTTGGGGCCCTGGCTAAAGGGGCGCGGATCTCTCAAATTAGCTTCGTCTGCTGCCAATTTGCCTTGGCTACTCTTCCTCCTCTACCTCATTGACCTAGTCTTCTCTTAGGAAAGTGCATTTGGGGTGTGTTTTTCCTCTTGGCGGTTGTCTGGATTTGGGCGTACTGTGGATCGGAAGATCTGCACTTTTCTTTTACTTTTATATATTTTTGCAAAATTGTTAAATAGGTTAAAATTCCTTTTGTCCAGAGTACCTTGAATTTCAACTCATGAGCGATTAACGCTTACGCAGCACCATGCCGTACTATTTATTTTCTGGTTTTTGCGCAAAAAACCGCACATGGTAAATTCGCGGAATTTTTCTAATTTTAAACCATTCTTCAGGACGTAGAAACAATTTCTGGACTTCAGAAGTTTTCGAAGTGCAGAATCGGGCGCCAGGAATTTTTTGTTTTGAATTTTTGGAATAGACGATTTTAATTAAGTGCTAAAAAGCAATCGGAACAACCGATTATCGCATGAAAATTTACAAATCTCTCGTTGTCTGACCCTGACGCCTATTTTGCTGATATTTACGTTATTAACGCTTGCCATCTCAATTTGGAAACTGACTAATTCTGCCTTCCTTGTCCACAAGCTCAAATCAACCGAATATCTCTATTGAAATATCCGCGCAAGCCGTTTTTGGGCTTAATTTTGGTGCTATTGCTACCCTATATAAATCTAAGATATCGATTTTGCCTTCCCTGCCCCTTTAAAACCACAATTTTTCATACTTTGAAGCTGACTCTGCAAAATCCCACCCGTTCCACCTCGTCATATATCCATGTTCTCGTTCTCTCTCTCCTCTTCATAGCCATGCGCCCTGTGGTTGGCCATTCGGGGCCACTTTCGGAATAATGTATTCTCGTTGGTTCCTTTTGTGGCGGTCCCCCACCCCCCCCCCTCAGCACGTCCCCATCCCGGCATCCATGAGATTGGCCAGCTCCAGGCTGGCTGGCTGGCCAGCAAAAAACTACGCGACACCACCGGCAAATATTCGGAGGTCGCTGGGGCAGCAGGAGACGGTGTCATGAGCCTTATGTTGTGAGGTGCTGGAATGGGAATCGGTTATTTTCCTGCATATTATGCACTTATTGAATCGATTAATGCCTTCATTCCTTTTAATCAGATACTTTCGATTCAAAATAAGTTTGCCATCCTCGAATCCGATACAGCGAAAATCACGTAAGCTAGCATTAGGCACCATTAACGCTGATTACCGTACCATTTTGTTGTCAAACGTGGAATGCTGATACGATGTTTTCCTAGATTTTTACATTTTCTAAGTTGCCTATTTGCGCAACAGCATAATCATCTCGGATTACAGCACCTAAAGAAAATTTTATCCAAAATCTTTTTCAAAATGCATCGGCTATTTTTTATCTTTTTTTTGTTTGCAACAATTCCTTAAGCATCTCTGCTAGCTTGCCAGAATTGCTTAGGCAGGTGAGCTAGCGGGCATTGTTGTGGAAGCGATTCTCTCGTTAATGCGAACCATTTACCCAACTCACTACCTTTTTTGGATTGTGTCTTTTTCGATTTTGGGATGACTTTGCTAGAAACGGCTTCTTTTTCAATTTCTGGCATATTTTTTTCATTCAGAAGCGCGATGCTCTTTGTACTCTGTAGTTTGTCGCCTTCAGCTTTTTGTCATGGCTGTTATTCGTCTGACTGTATGGCTTGTAGCCTGCAGCCTGAGACCGGCAAGCGGTAGGCCATAAATTGACCTTGTAGTCTGTGCTTTGGCAAGAATTTTAAAGTTTTGTCTCCCAACGTCCGACTTTTACGAAATCACCGACTCCATCATACACCAGACGACGTTCGTTTCCCGAAAATTCCTCAAAAACCTCCGCCAGCCCTCCTCCAATTTTTTGCTCCTCCTCCCCCCTATATTCGTCCTTATGTGTCCTCCTCCTCCTCTGGCTGCCATCTATGTCTATGCTCCTCCGATGTGCTCCCCCTTCCCGAATATGAGATTTGCAATTTGGGCGTCCCGGGCCTCTCTCACAGAAAAGGGCGCTTTTTAGGGCCGACGAGGCCCTTCCCTGGCCCTCGACCCGCCAAAACCCCGATTTTTTTCGGGTGGGACCTACGCATTTTTTGGCCCCAGGCGCTTAAGGCCACAATTCGCGCGCCAAGGCAATTCACTCGCTTCTTGGGGCCCGATGATCAAATTTGGGCGTTTTTGCCCGTGGCTTAAAGACCGGGGTTTCTTGGGCCTTTTCTTTGGCCCTTTTTTCGGGATTCCCCTCTCACCCCTTTGTTGCCACATTTTAGCGGGTTATGGAAAATTCACGCGCGCCCCATTTCCATATGCGTATGTAGTGGGCAGGGGGAGGGGTGAAAGGTTGAAGTTTTTGGGTCGAGAAAATAGCGTGGTTTGAAGCCGTTTTTAAGATTTAACAGTCTTAATGAAGATGTCAAATTTTAATGATTTTTCAGCTCGTTAATTTTTTAAAAGCAGACGCTAGTTTTTCATAGAATTTCTAACTACTTACAAGAGTCTTTCTAAATAAATGGGGTATGATTCAACAATAAATACTTTGTTTTTAGTGAATTCTTTGCAATTTGTGTGTTTTTAAAAATATAATCTGTTTTAAAATCTGAAACTTTACGAAATATTACAAAATTTAAATTTTTTCGGAATCATAGACTAATTTTTGAATTTTAAGACACTAGTTTCAGTTTAATACATCAAAAATAGCATAAAATAGTCTGGCTTTTTATTGCAAGACGGATTTCATGCCTTTTTAACAATTTTAATTCGAGCTTTTTCATCGATCTCCAGCCTAGGTCCGTATTCTACCCGGGGTTTATTCAGTTTCTGAATCACAAAACACTAGGCCGATCTACATTTTTAAGACATTCATGAGCAACCTTCATAAGAAAATTTTTAAGAAAAATTTTCAGCTTTTATTTTTCAATTGTGAGCAAAATTCTACATATATGTCTGCTTTCGTTTATTCAATGTTCCCCATCCCGGCCACCCAAGCTTTTTCCGCGGTGTTCCGTTAGTGTACATAGTCCAATCAAACGGCGGATGGGGATGATTGTGATGCTAGGCTGGCAGCAACTGTCCCATGCTTGACTCGACCCCGGCTTGCTCATTTGTCTTATGGTCATGTTCGTTTGCTTGGGGTACAGAAAGGGACGAACAGAGAAGCATACAAACCGATAAAGGGAGAGAGAGAGAGATAGAAAGCTAGAGAGGGAGAGAGAGACAGAGAGAGCAACATCACGACATACCTACAGACAAACACATCAAGGCCGCCCGATCCCCCCATAAAATACGGGCTAATGATCGGCTGCATGGGTCCACATTTTCGGCTTTTAGCCCCGGCCGAGTGCAAGTCTGGTACAACGCACCATCTTCCAAATTATTTTAAGGGAACCTAGAACCTTTCATTTATACGGATTTCTCGGTTATTATAGTCTTCCAATCTCGGAAACTACTTTTTTTCCTTAATACGCTCTCACTTTTGTGTAGAAATTTCGGAGCTAGAATTTTCGCGGGCTTTTGGTTTTTCACAGCGTTTCCTTTTCGGTTCGGAAAGCGTATTTTGGACACCTGCGTACGTAGCTGCTCTATTTTTTCCTTTTCCAAATACACCCGATTCCTGGGCCTTAATTTGCATAAGCGGATCCCAACAGCGTTCCGACGTCAAACCCGACAATTTTTGGTGATCGGAAAACCCTTTCAAAGCCTTTTTCCTACCATATACCTAGCGGCAGCAATAGAAACTTCGAAAACTGGTTAATTCGTTAAAAATACCTCGATTCTTTTTGATCCAATATCGTGCACGTGTGAGTCAGTTGCTCTAGCACCCGGCCGGGCGTTGCATGACTCGGCTACCCGACTGAATAATTGCTCTTGCAACGGTCGACTGGAGCGTTTTAGTACGCAATAGTACTCTAGTTTCCACATCCTTTATGATCTTGCAATGCCTCGGAAAATCTAGGTAACTAATTTGATGTTATTTGTATTTTTAATATCTGCTTTTATCTTCTTTTCTCTATGAACGTTTTTCACTTTTAAGGTAAAGATCGTACCTCAGCGCTCAACCTCACTTCCCGCCCTCCCAAAGTATCGAGCGTTGTAGCGGCTAGGTGGATCTGATGAATTGGGTAGTGGGGGATGAGCCAGCAGTCCTCCGGAAGACCACAGGAGACTGCACTCCTTGCACAGCAGTATCATCTTGGACACACTATTGAACGGTAAGAGAGAGCGAGAGAGAGAGAGAGAGAGAGAGAGAGAGAGAGAGCGAGTGAGTGAGAGAGCGAGAGAGCGAAGAGAGAGAGAGAGATAGAGAGAGAGAGAGACAGAGAGACAGAGAGAGAGAGATGGAGAAGAGAGGCAGAAAGGGGAGAGAGTTAGAACGAGATGGAGAGAAATGGAGTGAGAGATAGACGAGAGAGAGGGACGGAGAGAGAGAGATAGTAAGAGTTAATAGAGAAATTTAAATTGCAGCTGTACTTTTAGTGGCCCCCTCTCCGTCATCAACCATGCCACCCATCGCACTTCCGGAAAACCGTTCGCCATCAAGACCATCGACCTCCAGAAATATGAGCAGAGCACGGGACTGTCGAGGACGGGTATGTCAATTTTTTGGTATAAAAATAAAAATTTTAAATACGTTTCAGCCATCGAGGAGGAGATGGAACTCTGCGCCACCCTCAAACACCCGTTCATCTGTGAGCTTAAGGACGTGATATCCGGTGAGTTGTCGGTTTTTTTAACCTATTTTTACGTTTTTATAAGTGTAGTTAATCTAGTTTCTAATAATATGGGCCTTAAAATACATTTATGGTTAAGATTACTCGAAAATTCCAGGCGACCACCTCTCCCACCTCGTCTTTGAACACCTCGATGGGGCGGATATCTGCTTTGAAATTGTGAAACGAGCGTGTAATGGATTTGTATATTCTGAAGCTGTGGCCAGGTAAGGGAGGTTAAAGATATTTTCATAAATTTTATTGTATAGTCACTACCTCAAGCAACTCCTCCAAGCCCTCGAGTACCTACACTCTAACTCAATTGTCCATCGAGATGTGCGACCGCACAATTTGGTGTTGGCGAGGTAAGAGTAAGATAAGAATTTGTCTGGTATGAAAACCTCAATTCGGAAATTGATGCCTATCAGTGCGCGCGATCTCAGAATCGACCCTTTCAGCAAAGACAACAGCGCCCCCGTCAAATTGACCGGCTTCGGCGTCGCCATCAAGTTACAAGATACAGATGCAAAAGTGGATGGAGGTGAGCATGAATTGGGCATTATATATTTAGAGTATTTATACGACCTGCAGTCAGCCAAATTTTTATAAGATCAGAAAGGTTTAACTTTTCTTCGCGAAAGCTCTTTATTTTTAAAAATACTTCATTTGGAAGTATTTTTGACATTAAAACGGCTTATCTAGTCGCCAAATCACGAAATTCAATACCCTCCTTTAAAAATTCAGGATTATAACGTTAGTTTCAGGCCTCGTCGGTGTTCCCCACTTTATGGCCCCCGAAGTCGTCGAGAAACGGGAATACGGTACGAAGGCGGATACGTGGAGTGCTGGTGTTCTTCTCTACCTGCTCCTCTCGGGTCGTCTACCCTTCAGCGGCAACAATGAACAAATCTATGAGGCTATACAAAATGGGAGGTATTCGGTGGGTACTTACTGTATTAAAACGTTTTTACCGCTGCTTGAAAACATCATAAATGAGTGAATCTCTGTTTATAGGTCAGCGGCGGAATCTGGAACTTCATCTCCAATTCGGCGAAGGATCTGTTAATAAGATTGTTGAATCGTGACGAAGAGCAGCGATTTTCGGCCACTGAAGCATTGCAACACGACTGGTTGCGGGACAAGGTAAGCTTATTATTTTTTTTACCTACCGTTGTTGTATTTCGATCTCCCATTTATTTTTGGAAGTCTTCTTGCTTGGTTATTAAAACAACAGTACTAAGTTTTTTATATTTTGCTTAGGAAGCCTACGCCCCTCGACGCCATCTCCAGGAAACTGTCGACCATATCAAGCGGTACAACGCGAGGCGGAAATTGAAGGTCAGTAGCCAGTTTTATACAGGGCACATAGAAAGTCAATCATGTCATCGATGCCGTCAAATTTAATCTATTTTACGATCTACGCTTCTAGAGCACCATCTTGGCGGCCGTCAACACCGACAAGTGGTCAAAATTTCCCGGAACCAATGGAGGGCTGTCGGCGTCGAGTTCGACGTTTTTCTCGGGTTCGTTTGACTATTTCTTTTCTCTCCTCCTTCTCTCTCTCTCTCTCTCTCTCTCTCTCTTTCTCTCTCTCTCGATCTCTACCTATCTCGTTTGGCTAAGCTAAATTGTGTGTGCCAAGGAGCGGAACGTAGCAGATCAAGACGTACCGATTAAGCACGCTCAGCCCACTTCATTGAAAGCCTATTCAAATAGTTTTCCGCCGCTTTTCAAGGTCGTTCCATTTTTCTCCACGTAACTAGTAGCCATTCGTAGCCCGAAAAGAGCGCTTCAGAATCCGTTTTCAACCCAAATCCGCCTTCGAGTACCCCACTTTGCATAGTAAACCTCCGGCGCTTGGGGTTTTTCTGGGAGTTTTTCGAATAGGCACTTTGCAAAGCGTTTTTTTGTTGGTTTTCCAAGAATTTCCAATAGTAATGCCTTTATCCGATTTATGTCAATTTTTCAGGTGACCTACCCGGCGGCGATTCGTGCCATCCAGATGGCTGTACAAAGACCTCACAACCAGCAGCAGCGGATTTGAGGGGAGCTCATCAGGTTGGTTTTTTGAAGCTTTAGCTCATCAAACTGTTATATTTTAAATTTTTGGTTCCATCATTTTTGAAGATTTGAAAGTCGTTTTTTGAAGCCGAAATTTGCCTCCAATATCTCGTATTTAGCACGTTTTATTTAGTGTAGTTTGTAGCTCAAAAAATTTAGATGAGAAACTTTGTTCTTTCTTGTTATCTCAGGCGCTCTCGCGCTCTTCTCGCTCTCTCTCTCTCTCTCTCTCTCTCTCTCTCTCTGTCTCTTTCTCGCTCTCGCTCTCTTTTTCTGTCTATCTATCTATCTCTCACTCTCTCGCTCCTTTCCCGATCCTTGCCAAGCCCTTTAAACCCCCAAACCCCCTCGAAATCGATGCCATTTGCATGTTAGCCAGCCAGTTTCCACCCCCTTCAGCCGGGCAGTTCCCCTGGGATCAACCCCCCTTTCGAAAAAGTGGGGATGGCCACCCCCTCGGAAAGCCTAAAGAATCACAAATTGCCCTCCAGAAATTTATGCGGACCTCCATCGCGTTGGCTGCTGCTGGTTTTTGCCCCAACTGGTACGAATTTGGGTCAGGATTTTTTTAAAGGTCCAGGCGCAAAATTCGAACCGTTTTGGTGACTGGGCCGGGTCCGCGCTTTCTCTCCTCATGTTTAAGTCCATTTTTCTAGCGTATTTTAGAGGATTTCTCAGTTTAGTTTCTTAGTTTTCGAGGCTTACAAGGAGATGCAAATGTCAAATTTCGTATTAGCAATTTTCGTATTTCGTATAGCAACCCGTGTTTTCTCTTCTTTATTAGAGACATTCTTTGTACCCGATTTCCGGAAATCCTCAGTTTTCCGGTTGTCCCCTCCCTAGCTATGAGCGGCAAGGTGAACAGCCGGGGGTCGAGCTGTCGCCATCCTGATTAATGAATTGAGCCCTCCTGGAAATGTGACATCGGCCAACCTTTCAAAAGACCATGCACACGTCAACTCATAGACTAACTAACAAGGAGAAGCAACCCGGTCGTCATATGTTTTTGAGGGCTGGGGAGCAGGAAGAGCAAAAAAATGGATTTTATTTAGGAAAGAGCCTAAAATTAGAAGGCTCTTTTTGAAGCTGCAGGAGCTGTTTTTAATGGGGAAGCTAAAAATTTTACTGAAATGTGACGTTCTATGGGTCTTAAGATACTTGCAATCCTCGAAATCCACCCTGGTTCTCAACTAGGTGTCGACAGCTACGTAATGCGCGAACTTACGTGCCAAAAAGTAGTTTACCTGTTTTGCAATGTAACTATGCTAAAAAAACTAGCTTTTGTTCATGCATAACTTTAGGATGCAAAAGAAGGAAAAAAATGCGCGCAAAAAATATTTTGTGCGTTTTTGTTCATCTTACACGCGTCTTTTGGCGCGTATTGTAACTTTCGAGATCTAGCAGATGATGGGGTGGAATTCGGTTTTTTTTCGGGCTAGCTAAAGGGCAATTATAGGTACGGATCGTATCTGTCGAGACATGGTCGACTAGACCTCGATTTTCTCCCTTACGAGCCCTTTTAAAGGTGCCTGGAGGTATTTAGGCTATCATTCCATGTTTTTACATTGCTATAGTAACAAAAAAAAATTAGGCAGCAAAATACAAAATCCCAGAAGCCGCCTTTCAACTCATCCGTTGTCTCGCGCGCGCAAGTAAAACAGCCCCTCCCCGCCGAGTCATATATTTGCACGTGTCATCGAGTGGGCACCCAAGGGGAGTGAAGTGACCCGCTTCTGCTTCTTTCTTGTTCATCTCCCTCTTCTCGCCCCCTTTTCCAAGCCACCCATCCCTCCTCATATTCCCCCTTTCTTCTTATTCTATTTCTTTCGATATCTCGCCGTGTCCTGGCTGCAAAACCCGAACCTATTTCTGCTGTTTTGAGGACCTGTCACCGATCCTTGAGATCCCACTGCTTTGCACCCTAGACACTCAAAATTCCCTGGGCCCGAAAAAGCTATATATCTGGGCCCAGAAATCGCGGCATTCGAAAAGATGCCCCGATGGGCCAATGCCACGCCACGAGCATTTCGAGTTATGGCAGAGAGCTGTTGCCGGTTCCGAAGGTAAATAAGGGTATCTAAAATCTATTCTGAGTTTACGCCTTTGCTGATTAGGGCTCTATTAATGTGTGCATTTCCCTATTTGGATTTTTTAGGTTGATTTGAGATGGCACACGCCCTTTAAAACGTGTTTTTGTTCTTGAAAAGGAATGCTCTGGAAAATTAGCTGTCACTCTCCGTTTAAAGAGAACCACCGCAACGATTTTTATTAGCTCAAGCGAGGTTAATTTGCGGCCAATTGTTATTAACACCAAGCGTCAATAGGAATCGTTCGTAGTCATCCATTTGTTACGTTACCTTGAGCCAAACAAAATTTTCAAACCCCGGAAAATTACATCATTTTGACGTCATTTTGCTAGCACAGTTCTTCTGCGTCTTTCAATCGGTCGCCTAATGTCAAATTTCCCGTTGAAACCTCCTTACTACGTCAGTAGGAATTTCTCGTTGCTCTTCAACTGTTATACTCCCTTTAAAGCAGCTTCTAGCAAAATTTCTTAAGCTTATTTCTAGTCGTAATCTGAATTCGGGCATCCAAAAATTTCATCTGTCACGCTCCCATCAAAAACCTGTTCCCCTACGTTAGACGCCTAATGGCATGGGTTTTTTACGTCAGTAGGTCGTTATGTCTAGCATCCTGGCGCCAAAAATCCTTGAACTGTCACACTCCCTTTAAGATTCCTAATGACAATGTTCTCAGGTTATGTCGAGGCACCCCCAAGGGACATCAAAGCTCAGCAATGCCCTTTGCAAGAAGCCAAACTCCGGAGCGGGGCACAATATAGGGCGAGCGGATCGCGTTTCACGGCAACGCCAGGAGACCCTTCTCCTTCAGCTTCTGCTCCGCCAGAAAACGCTTAGATTCAGATTCCGCTTATTAGGCCTCAGCCTAGGACGCTATCCTGGAACGCCCTTTTCTACGGTTCTATCCGGTCATTAAGGCAAATGGCCTACGCCTGGATTATGCCCAGAATTGGCTAGAGCGGAAGCTGCGTCATTATTACTAAATCTCGATTCCTGAGCTCTTGCTCAAATTTTTTAGCTTATTTTTCTAAAAATGGGCGATAGAGTTATGCCGTTTCATCCGGCGGTGGGTAGCTTTGTAAAAATTGGTCGTTTAGGAGCACTAACTTTGTTTGTTTAGGGTTGAACGAGCTTTTTTGGGATTTCTGGAGCGATTCGGATATTGCAGTAATTATACAGGGTGTCCCAATAAAAAAAAGGTCACGCTGGTATTTTGTCATTTCAAATCCGATCGACTTGAAATTTTGAACAGGGCTGCGGAAGGCAATTTAAAATGTTCACAGAAACTTTCAGCCCGATCGGAAGAGTAGTTTTCGAGTTATAGCAAAAATAAACTTTATTTTACGTTTCTAACCTGGATTTCGCCGGAATTGAGCCTTGGAATGTATGGCAAAAATGAAGCGCCGACACTTTTTTACCCGAGAAAATTTTTTATTTCGTAAAATTCGTCTTGGAAATAGGTTGTTTAAGTAATTTTAACAAGGTGTTAACATTCCCGATGTTAAGAAGAATGAGAGATTTAGGGCCCAAATTGATGTTAATTGATGCAAAGTCCAAAAAGATAGCCGAAAAAATGAAGCAAAAGTGTTGAAAAAAACAGTCTTTTTGCTATAACTCGAAAACTACTGCACCGAGCGGGCTGAAAGTTTCTGTGAACATTCTAAATTCCCTTGCGCGGCTCTGTTCCAAATTTCAGGTCGATCAGATTTGAAATGGCGAAATGCCAGCGTGACCTTTTTTATTGGGACACCCTGTATAATGTTGTATTTCTTATTGAATACGTCAAACAATTTTTAAAGTCCTTGTGCGTACTGTAGCCCTTCTGAATTTAAATAATTATACATTTATAAAAATGGGAGATGATGAGTTAAATCAATTTCTAATCTTCTTAAAGTCTACTGTAAGATCCAGACCATTTTTTATCATCACGAGATCGTATTTCAAGCAATTTCAAAATTCCCACCCGGATTCCGTTATGGAGGATCGGCGCGTAGTGATGTCTAGACCTTCAGAATTGATGAATTTTTTGTTCCGTAAAGTCAAGTTTTTATAGCCTAGGGAACGGGCTAAGAATTAAAGTTATAATAATACGTATACTTTCGCGCAAATCCACCATTTCCAGATCCTGGAATCGCTCGACCGGATCGCGGTCCTAACCGACTCGCCCGTGCTGCCGCAGCTCGTCCAGGGGCAGTTGATGGAGGACGGGTCTTTTAGGAAGCTGCTACAGGTTGGTAACTACTTAAAAAATTGCTTAAATTATACCTTGATCTAGTTTTTGGTATATTACTGACTGGAACCATGTAATTATGTTGTGCTGTGTAGTGTGGCCTGCAAGTTTTGTGATTTGTCCTCAAAACCCGTATTTTGTTTTCCTTAAAATTGCATTTTATACGTTTCTACATCCGATTATGATGGTTCAGACTATAAACTACAAGCTACAAGCTACGAGATCTGATTTTAAGGCCGAGGAACGCCTGTTTTTCACAATTCTGTGGTTTTTGCTAGTTTTTCGTCTAAAAATATGTACTTTATACCGAAATTCCGTTTTATAAGACGAAATACGATTTTTTGGGCTACAAGGTATAAACGACAAGCTACAATCTATAATTGTGTTGCCAGGAAAAGGCTTATTTTTCGATTCCTGCGATCCCGAACATCAACAGAGTCCGTGATTTGAGCCGCTCTGGGACCCAAGGGTTGTTCGTTTTCGTTTGGGCTGTTTTTTATGTTGATTGTTCTCTCTCGCTCTCTCTCCCTCTCTCGCTCTCTCTCTCTCTCTCTTTCTCTCTCTCTCTCTGTCTCTCTCTCTCTCTATTCCCACAAAGCAAATGCCCTGTGATCCCCTTGGGGGTTCCTGTTTTCCGGCCATGTCGTATACCTATCGACCCGGTGCCCCGGATAAAAGGAAGAGAGATGAAAGAGTGAGAGAGAGAGAGAGAGAGAGAGAACAAAGCTCCTCAGCAACTGTCTCATCTCCTTCCAGCAGCACGCAAAGGGCCCAATTCCACGACCCCTCCCCCTGGGCCCCGGACCCTATTTGTGGCCAGGTAAACGGGGTGGGCCACACGTGGTTTTGGGCATTTTTGAGTAGTTGTAGTTGCTAGATCCTGGATTTCCTTTTATTGCTCATAGACTTTAACACCCGTAAGCACCCTTTAAGTAAACAATTAATGCAAGGACTTAAAATCGGCAAAGGCCGACGTTTGCCCACGGCAGATTCAGGAATCTGAGCTTCCGGCGGAAAACACCTTTACAAGCCTTACATTGGAAAACTGACGTTTTTAATGTAATTCGTCTAGGCCAGTTTTTTAAGCTGGTTTTAAATTCGTTATTACTTTTTTGCAAAAACCTTCCATTTTCTGATTAGGAGGCCTTGCCCACGACCCTGGATGCAAAAACTTTATCTGGAGCTCTTGCTTTTCATAGTTCGTTCGGAAAATTCCGCTTTTAGGCGCGCAGAAGGTCCCTTTAACCTCCCCGTCTCTTTAAGTTTCCAAATTTTCGAAACTATGTTTTTCTGTACCAAAAATTTGGATTTTTTGGCTGCTCTAAACTGTTTTTATTGAATTTTTGGAAGTTCCGGTTCATGGAGTACCTTAGAAATCTTTTGAATTGTCCCTTCCGACTAGCCAAGAGCCAATAGTTGACTTCTCGGCTCCTTTAAAAGATCTGAACTGCCAAAAATCATATATAATTTTTATATATGAGTGAAATCTCGCCCTTGCAACCTCATTCTCCCCTAAAGTTGAGTTTCGAGCCAAAGTTGCTATTTTAACGGTTCCGCCTTGGATTCCAGACACGAAACCCTATCCTCCAGAACATGCCTCCCCTTCCGTCACCTCCTCAAAAAGTTCGGCGAGTTCAAAAAATGGGGGGTTTCCCCCTCACCGGTACCTCCCTAGTTTGAGACGCCCCTAATGGGGTTCTCGTCTTTCAAGAAAAAGCCCTATCCTGAAGCGTTCCTGAAGTAATCCTGGCGTGGGGAAGTGAGGGGGCTTTCCCTGCTTCTCGGAGTTCCAAAAGCTGCGTCTCTAGCTGTCTGACTTTTCCGGTTTTTTCAGTTTTATTTTTCATTTTAATGGTCTTGGGATTTGGCTGCGAGAGCAGCGCTTTTTTTACCACTCTCTTGCTCCTTTGCAATCCAAATTTTGCTTTTCCACCTCTCTAATCTAGTGCTTCAATCTGTGGTCGGCTTCGAGGGGTTCGGCCGAATTTTTTGGAAGGGGAGGGGCTTATAAAAGTTGCCAAACTGATGCATTAGCATTTTAGAGATCACCTCTATAGACATTTGAACCTTTTGATAGACTTATAGACCCCCTTTACACCTCCTTGCATAGCCCTTCTTGTGACGGCTCTAAAACTATAACCTTAAGATATGCTGATTCTGAAAAACTCTTTCGAAGCTAAATTTAGGACGTTTTGCACTTCGATACTGGTACCATGCATTAAGCGTAAGCTTGTCAATTTCCGGAAATTTGAGCCACTCGACATCGCACTTAAATGGCCCTTTCGTCTCCTTTTGGAATGCCACTAAAATCTTCTGAATCGATCGTCAAGCGCCAGAATCGACCCTTCCTCACCATCAGGGCTAGACATTTACGCGACACGCATAAATGACGTGTCGACACGTCGTGATAACCCCTATCACCAACCTCAGCGCTACCATAGCATTCAAGTGAACCGGTCCTCGTAGCTGGCGAAACCTAGCAGCAACAAGTCGACTCTCGGACTTCCAGGTCTCCTTAAAAGCAAACAGACCATGGCGTTTTACTCCGCAATCACCTATTTCGTATATTTTTGAAGCCAGACCGCAGTTTGGTTTCGCTTTTAGCTACTTGTTTTTCACCTTGCCACCCGCGTTGCACGAGAATCAATGAGGGGCGCTATTAAGTTAGATATTTTTTATTTCTACCCGTTTAGGAAAACACGCATTAGTAGCAATTTTCGGGTTTTAGAAACTTTTCACATTTTATGCATATTTTACGGAATTTATCGTTCCGCTAGGCGCTCCTGCCAAGGCATCTTAAGGTTACTTAAAAACACGGGCGTGCATAGGTTTGACATCTCAATTACTAAACATGCGCTTTTAGTCTCCACGCGCTTTACAGCCCTGAACTTTTGACATCTCGATGACCTGAACCAGTAGGACCTCAATCTCACCCGGTCCAGCCGGTCCATTTCCGCTTCCTTCCTCGCCTCTTCCAACCTCTAACCACAAACCATCCAGGTGGCCTCCGAGGAGGTTGAGGCAGCGATTGGGGCCTCCCACCAAGCCGAGGGGTTGTGATGGATTGCCCACCGTGAACTTGTGCCCCCGTCTCAACCAACCAGGTGTGCTATCAGGGCCATTATCATCACCCCTCCGTCACACCCGGGTGTTTCTAGGCTTTTCCTGATCTTCAAGCTTTTCACCGGTGGATAAACATCCGGTTTCGGGGTGTCACGTGTAGATAAGCGAAATTGATACCGTAAGCCATTTTCATTTGCCTTATACTTTTTTACCTAGCTACCTTTTCACGACAGAATTTTGAGTTTTTAGGATGGATTTTGGCAGAATTAAGGTCGCAAGGCGAAATTACCGTATTTTGAGAATATTTAGGCTTTTTCTACGATAAATTTCTGCCGGAAAATCGGATTTCGACTATTTCGACCCGATTACGGTAGTAAAAACAACAGCAATCTTTAGAATTTTTGGTGCCAGATTTGTAGTTAATTCTGCATTTACTTGGCTTAAATTTGAGAACATATGATAGTTACGGTGGGCCCGATTTATTGAAGTTCTGAATTTTTGCTTTCTGGAATTTTTAATGCTTTTTAGCTTTTTCTCTTTTTCTTTCTCTTGAATTTTTCTAGTTTTTACTTTACTTTTCTAAACTAATTTTTCTCCTTTTACAGCTTCTCGCACTCGAATTCCGCTCCACTACACTTTACGACGTGATCAGGGCCTTAATTGCGTTACATTAGACTTTCAAGCCATACAAAAGCGTCTCTCGGTCAACCTGAACTGCTTGAAGACGTCTGACTCCAAATACAGCTGAAAGAGAACGATTTCGACGATTTTCCAGAATTTCTGAACTCCTTGAAGTCGCCCCCCACTAGTCCATCCTCCAGCATGGACTCGATTCCTACCAGAATCTCCTGCTCGCCGCGCTGATCCGGCCTCGTTTTGGCCCACTACTGTCTGCGTCGTGTGCGTCGGGATTCTAAGTGATCGCGGCTTCTGTTGCCACGAGAAGCGGCGAAGTCCGGCGCAGTAAGCACAGTGCAGCGGCTGCAGGAGGCCCACAGGAGCTTCGAGAAGGGCACCGGCAGGAGTGTGTGGTAAACGAGGGAGCCGGAAGAGGCCGAAGTGTACGCGGAAAATTCGGCCCATCATCATCACCACATCGCCCAGCAAGCACTGCTCGCCGACGGCGCCTCAGCGGTACCTTACAGGTGAGGAGCGTCAGCAAGACGTTTTTCAAGGGGGCATTAAGTGCAAAAATCGGCTAGTCTTGCCTGCTAGGTCTCGAAGTCCGCGACTCCCAAAAAAAAACGGGCTGGACGTATTTTTAGGACGTATTTAGGCTTCCCGCGTAACTGTTGAAACCTAGTTCGATAGAGAGGGTCAGATGATCACTCTCTCGGCCCGTTAAAGAAGCAAATGAAGTCGAAAAATCTAACCTTTCATCCTCCCAGTCTGAAGTGTGGAACAGCTACGTTGCCCGCTCGAAAAACTGTACAAAACCATTTCTCACGCGTATTTTGATGTTTTTCGTAGCTAGCGAAACCTTCAGAAGCTAACCAAAACCGTCGATTTAGTCTTTTGCGATCCATCTATTTCGCTGCTTTTAAGGGGAGACGGAAGCGCTGGAATCTACACCTGTTGGCCACTAGGTCTCGACAGCTACTATTGATTCCAAAAATTCCTTAGTAGCAGTATTCTGAAAGACCTATGGTTGTCGAAACCTAGCCGCTAGAAGGCGTCACCTTGCCGGGCTTTATTCGACTTTAAAGTGGCTGTAAAGTGCAAAAACCTACCTCTTTCATCGATAGGCCTTGGACAGGTACGCGCACTCTAAAATGCGCATCTAGATTGATTTTAAAATCGTAAACTGGTGTGTCGCGCAGTTATCGAGATCTAGTCGCTGCAGGGTGGTGTTTCCAGCTTCCTATTTCCTTTCGCTCAAAGATTATCGGATCTCAGATAGCTGTCGAGACCTAGTTTTAAAAAAGTAAATTTAGCGCTTTCTAGCCCCTTTGGGCGTCCTAGCAGGCAGAATTTTTCACGCATTTGCTCCACGTATTCCTCCTCCAGCGGAGCCCCGAGCACTACTGTCCAGCCGCTAGTATAAGCAACGGGAGCAGTGCTACCGGGGAACGACCTTGCAGCAGCCGATCCGCTTCTTCAAACCCTAGTGGAGGAGCTGTAAAGAGCACGCGGCGCGCCAAAGAACGGAGCATCAGGTGGAGGAGGTGAGGAGCACGAGGTGGAGACCGAACCAGGGCCCCATCTTGCACTCCCATCGACACTCCATCAAACACCACGACCCCAGCCCTACCATACCCGTATGTTAAAAATATAGGGTATTACGGTATTGTCGAAAATTCGATATTTAAGCCATCTCTTTTTCGCGTCCTTGCATTTATTGCATGGTTTTTGCACGTTTCTGGCATGTTGCGTAGTCAGATTTTCGCAGTTTGTAGCTTTTGTTTATTTTTGCTTGTTTTTGGTGTGGTTCTGACGTGGTTTGTCGTCTAAGCTACCGTACCCTGTTTTATTTTTGTTTTGGTCGTCTTTATGTGTGTTTTTGACGTTTAAAGATAGCAATAGTGCCGTATTTAATTTCATTAATGCTCCTTTAAAAGTGAGAACGAGGCTCCAAAGTGTTGCTCCGAACTTTTCCTGAGTTTTGCTCAAACTCCACTGATACCTGATCCGCGTTCCTGGACCTTTTCTAGGCTTTCTCCTTCACTCGCTCTCTATCTCTCTCTCCATCTCTCACCCTAGCTTTTTCTCTCTCTCTTTCTCTCTATTACTCTCTCACTCTCTCGCTCTCTCGCTTTATCGCTCTCTCCCTCTCTCTCCCTCTCTTTTTCGGAGCCCAGATACCTTCTCCGTCTCGTTCGGCGCGAAGTTTTTTTAGGATTTCGCGAATTCCCTCGGATAAGCTTACATCCGCTTCACGGCTTAGGGTTCATTCTGAGTCTTACAGAAAACATTTAAGCAGTAAAAAGGCTATTCTTATCAACTTATGTAATTTTATCTCGTAATTTTCTTAATTTTCCTTTTTCTCAAAGCTCTTCATCTTACCTACTTGTTGACCTAAGCTAAAATCCCGGTTTATACGCCGGGAACCGGGCTCGGGAAGTGGCAGAATCGATCCCTTCAATCGACTAGTTCTCGACAAAACTTGAAAAATGCGAAATACGCCACGGTATGAATTAAATTTTTTATGGCTGTTTACACCTACTTGAAATGTGGGGGTAGATTTCGGCACTTCCTAGTCCCTTTAAAACTACCAACCAAACTCTAGCCCAGCCCTGAAACTGCCGAGTTTGTTATTGCTTCTCCGATGACTTCCGGCCACCTCTCCCTCCCCTTGGCTGTCAAGTGTCAAGTCTCATTTCAGCTGCCTGAGCACGAGTGGCAAAGAATTGCCATTTGCAACGTGTTCACGCGTTCTGAGCCCTGTCGGGGAGCTTGAGCTCATCCCCGTCAGCTGCTTGGTGCCCCCCCCACAGGCTGGGTCTCCTCTCCTTTGGCCCGGGCCCTAAGACCACATCAAATCCCATTCTCTCATGCACACACATACACATTACAGCCGCAGCTGGAAGAACTTGAAAGGGAGAGCCTGAGTCCGGGAGGGCCTTTGTTTGATGGTTTAGGGCCAAAAATAGCGTCACAAAGGGTTTCTGCTAGATGGCCCTAGCCACGGAATCCCGAAAGCTAGCTTGCTAGCTTGCCTATTTTTAAGTACTTCGGCCAGTTTGCTCTTATGCCTTGTCTGCTGCTTTTACACCCAAAAATGATGCTTTGAAAGGGCTTCTGCTAGCTTGCGTTGTATTGAATCTCGCTTCTCTTGTCTACCCATTTCCTAAAAGCCCTCTGCTAGCCTGCCCTCATGGTTCCTAAAAAATTTCTGCTAGCTTGCCCTCGTCCTTTCTAAGGAATCTCTGCTAGGCTGCCCTTAAATTTTCTAAAACCTGGTTTACTGCTGCACCCTTCTCGCTAAAGGAACACTACCCTCACATCTTCTAAATAAACTAGCTTACCGTTGAACTTCCTATAAAATCTCCGCTAGCTTACTCTCATACTTCCCGAAGAATCTCTCCTAGCTTGCCCTTAAACTTCCTAAAAAATATCTTTTAGCTTGTTTCTCTGCTTGCTAACGGGTCTCTGCCGGCTGCTCTTCTTACCGCCCTAAAATCTTGGCTCGCTTGTTCCTTTAATTATCGCTGCCAGCCTCCACAAAGATTCCTCAAAAACCTTTGCTGGCTTGCCTTCCAGTTTGCGAATATTTCTCTGCTAGCTTAATTTTGTCTTAAAAGACCTTTGCTAGCTCCTACAATCAATCCATTTTGACATCTTGCATTCTGAAACATGATAGCATCCGGATTTTACACGGACGCCGCAAGGCGACCTCAAAATTCTCGCTTGAAGCAACCGGAAACGGGTAAATGGACCAGCGTTCCTGGCTCGAGTGCCGATTGGAATGAGGCGGTTAGAGTACTCGTGGGAGGCTCGATTCCAGCCACGCTCTAATCTCACTTACCCGGTTGGCTCTAGGTTGGGAGAAAGGTGGAAGTTGGCTTAATTTGGCCGTAAATAGGTGTTGCGTGGAAACCGTCCTTTCCAACGAATTTTGCCTGGCACTAGACCTTTAAACATTAATTTAAAGGGACAGCGCCACTTCAAAAGTTGATTCAAAAGTTTAAGGGGTTGTTGCCTTCCGGGTTCCTTTAAGCCCCCAAACCCACCAAACAACATCAGATCCCCAAAACTTATCGATTTGGGTCGGGTCTTGAAGCGTTCCTCCTCCCTCCCATGCTGCTGCTCCTCCCGCCAGGCGCAACTTTCCCCCGAATTTGGGCTACTTGTCGCGCCGTGCGTCCCAAGAGAAGGAGGCCGTAGAGCGGGCACTGACTAAGAAGGGAGAAGAAGCAGGAGCGAGTGCGGTGCGAATGGAAAGAAAGCTAGTTATCGGGGTTGGGGCTGAAGGGACGAAGAAGCTGAAGAAGAAGCCACGATGGCTCTCACTCCCCCCACCCCACAAACGTTGCCATCTCGGCTCTGAGCCCTTGGGTCCTAAGCCTCTGCCTGGGCAGCCACCCGGAGCCTTAGGCCCCGAAATTTGGCCTGGGTTCTCCCGGGGGGTGGGTCTTTCTCGGGGTCTCTTTCTCTATCGCTCTCTCTCTCTCTCTCTCTCTCTCCTCTACTCTCTGTCCCTCACTCCTCCCCCCATTCTTCCACACAACATTTAGCCCGCCACTAGTCACCTCGCCAGTCGAACTCATACTCCAGCGGAACGAGCCCGTTCTCTGTTTGTTTACCCACATTTTCTCTTGTAAAACGACCTGGGAACTAGCTTAAGTTAGGCTTAGGTTTAGACGTAGGCTTAGGCGTAGCCAGGCTTGGGCTTAGGTTTCCCTTAGGCTTAAGCTTAGGCTTTTCTTAGGCTTTGCTTAGGTTTAGGTCTAGGTTTAGGCGTTGTTTAACTTTCCAAGCGAATCCTAACGTAAGTTACGAGCGTAATCATGCGTATTCCTGCGGAACGTCTCGTTTCAGCGGGGCGCATCATAGCGTAGCGAAACGTACCGAAGAGTATTATTCCGTAGGGTTCCGTATGCTCCTCGCCGCGCATCGAGGCGTACGTACGCGTGGTGACGCGTATCGTAGCGCAGCTACTAGCATGGTTGCTGGACGCTACTTAAAAGGGGGGCATAGTGCCGTCTTTTCTCAAATTTTGCGCTTATCCGCTACGCGCTGATACATTAGAGGTTTCCTCAATGATCTCTGCTACTCCCTGATACAATACTCTAAACAATTTCCCCCGCTTTTTCCTTCAATCTGCCCCTAAAGCTTCATTTCGTCTTGTGCTCAACCTTACTCCTTCCATTAGACCCGGGGGCATCCATGAAATGGAGGACGGGCCCGAGGCGGTACGGGACATTCCTCCGGACGACGATCGGCCGGGGCCCAGCGGGCTGCAATCCGCTAGGGATGAGGAGTCTGAGGAGGAGGTGATAGCCACCCAATCGGCCGTCTGCACTGTACAATTGCGGAATTCGGTGAGGCAGCGACACTTTGTGAATTTTCTACGTCATTTTCATGTTGTTGTTTTTTTGTTTTGCAGGTATACCTTTAAAATGCCATGATCCATATCTATGCTTTAAAAATTGTCATTATTTGTATCACTACGGTTTTTTTTAGTTTTTCTTATTTGCTTAGAAAAATAAGCATGTACCGTTCCTTAAAAATCGTTCGTGAAGTCATGTGAAATTTTCTTGTTTTTAAAATCGAATTGCATGGTTCCGGTCAGAAAATTGTGCTTTAGGGTATCTAAAAATACCTATTAATTTTTATAACACCAATTATCTTCTATTTTTCCAGTTGTATGAAAAGATCTCACAACTCCAATCCCGGCCCGTCGTCTGCGGGGAAGATGCGTCGATTTTGTCGAAAGAGGTAGCGGTATTTTTTTGACTTCTCTGTTTCTAAATATTTTAATATCGTAATTCGTTAAGTTTGTTATTTTTTAGACCGTCTCCTACATCGAAACGTTGCTATCGCCCAGTCCAGAGTCTCTAGAATTACGGCAACTTCTCCAGTACACCGATGTTGTTGTGAGTTTTCGGATACTATCGATTTTGATCTTGTAAAAATTAGTTTAGCAATGGCATATCGTAATTAGCATTAAATTCCGCTAAAATACGTTAAAAACTATACTTTAATTTAGTCTAGGCTTGGCATAACTTAAATTACGTAATTTCGATGGATTTATCATGCCATAATCTCGTTTTTTAGCGTTTTTAAAGCTTTTCTTCGTAGTAACCTTTTGGAGTTACTATCTATTAAAACGTATTTAATATCTTTATCCATTCAATCCCACATATCTTGATTTTATTCAGGCCTCACTGCAAGCCCTCGACGTTGTCGTGGAAGAGGTGTACGGCGCAGAACGCGATTACAATGGCCCAGGGACGAGCCAGGAGCATCAGCTTCTTGATCAGCAGCCCTCCACGGTTAGTGCTTGGTATTGATTTTCATTCTGATGAGCCTTATATCTTAGTTCTCCCATCTACCTTGTTCTCAAACCAGCAAATTCTTTCTAAAATCTTCTTATCACCCGTTTTTTGGATGATTTCTTATTGATGCAAAATTTAAAGACGTCCCGGCATGAAAGCGTCATTTTCTGTTTTTTAATTCTTTTTACGAAATTAACCTTTTTATTCTGCTTTCCAGTTTCTCCAAAATGGAACTCACCCTGCCGAAAAATTTCATCGGATCCTAATTGCGAGGAAGAGAATCCAAATTTTATCAAAAAAAACATCAAAAAATACCTTACCCTAGCTTGGCGTGTTTTCCATTCCTCTAGCCAAGTCTAGCCCAAGCGAGGCGCTAATCGGCCGGTGCTCGAATGTCACACGATCCGATGGCCGGGAGGGGGCACGATGTGACAGCCGGAAAATGGATTCATCCATTGGCCCCGGGGGGCCTAGTCAATGCTCTCATCCTAAGGCAATGGGGATTGAAAATAGGACAACTGTCCGTGGCGAAGTACACCGAAACGCAAGATAATTGCCAAAATTTTGGGTTTCAGCCAGCTCTTTTCTGAGGGGACTGTTTCAAATTAATTGTTTTCGCGTTTTGATCGATGCAAAAGTAGCCGTACAGCCTGGGATCCCTGAGTTTTAGGTCTTGTCTTCTTCAAAGGAATTCGTGAGTCTTTTTTAATGGTTTTTTCAGTATTTTGTAGTCAAAGGTTGTAAACCCATTAATGCGGCATTCCGAACTTTTGAATATAGATATTCAAGGCACTGAAAAATTTAATTTTGGAATTCTTTTGCGGTTTTTATTGTTTAGTTGAAAAAACCAGAAATCTTGTTTTATCTCCTTTTTCCGTGCTCCGACCTGATGGGGATTTTGCAAACCACATAAGCCTTCATTCTAGGAGTCGTTTCCTAACTCCCATAAGTTCCCATACCCCGCCAGTAAAGTGAAACAAATTCTCGGCTTCTCTCGGTTTCTTCGGTACCTCCGAGCAGCGCCGAACAACTCGATAAATTAGCGCGGAAGTGGCAAAAAATACCCAGGGGCGCCGCAGCCATTTTCTCCGCCAAAAAACCCGCCATGCATCTGGGAGTGGTTTGTCTAGAATGGGCGCTGCGGAACTCATGCATTATGAGGATTTCAAGTAGTCTTTTAAAGGGATACAAAAATAAGGTCTGTCTCTCTCTCTCTCTCACTGACTCTCTTACTCACGCTCTTTTGCTCTTTCTCGCCAGCTGTTGCTCCCTCGAGACCTCTCTCATTCTCTCGCTCGTTCTCGCCAGCTCTTGCTCACCCCGCGATCTCGCTTTCTCTCAATTACTATCTATCTCTGTCTCTCTCCCTCTCTCTCTCTCTCTCCCTCTCTCGGTCTCACTCTCGCTCCCAAAAACGACAAAAACACGCCCTTTCAAACTCCTTTAAACCACCGATTTCCAGAGCGCAGCCTGTGCTACTGGTGCCTCACAAGACGCTTGCCGGTCCATGTCATCGAGTACGGGCCTTCCCTCTCAACGGGATCCCAATGCCCCATTCTCATATTTAAATGGAGGTGTTCTACCTCTAGGCGCTCAACGAGCCGGCACCAGCCATGAGGACTATCTGCCCACGTCGTTTACAGGTGCGTAGCGTACTCCAAAAATCAAAACGACATCGGAGCCACACTTCAAATCAAATTTTTATTTCGTAATCGATTACGAGATGTTTTAGGTGATGACGACGATGATATTCTGATGGACTCTGTCTCGAGAGTACGGCTCGTCCAATTCCAAAAAGACTCCGAAGAGCCGATGGGCATCACGTTAAAGGTAAGTTTTTCGGACTCAAGGGCTTAGCTCATAAGTTATAACTTTGCCTTATGATAGTTCTACATTTAGATTTAATAAGTATGTTTATGTCAAAAACAGGTTGAAACGTGATAAAAATTGATGTAACTGCCTAAATCATGAATTCAGGTCACCGAAGAAGGTCGTTGTTTCGTGGCGCGAATCATGCACGGCGGGATGATACATCGGCAAGGTAAGTGAAATTTGATAGTTTCCAGTATGATTTTTAATTATTTGAATCTCCAACAGTTTGAAATTATCAAACTAATCCCGTTTAGCTACTCTACACGTTGGCGACGAGATCCGAGAAATCAACGGCGTTTCGGTGGCTCATCGATCTGTGGAGAGTCTTCAGCAAATGTTGCGAGATGCGAGGGGACAGGTTGGCGTGGAGAAAATTTATTTTAAAGGGGTTAGGACAGCAGGAAAATATCTTAATTTGACTTTTGGAACTTTGCCAATAACGTTCGCGACGTCATTTTGCTATTTTTTTTTTTGTTTTAGACGGATTTGGCGGCTTGCCAGGTCTAAATTTTCCTATGCCTGACACGCTGTTGGTCGTCGGTATTTTTCTAGTTTATTGGTCCCTTAAAACCGTATAAAAAGCTTATTTCCATGTCTGAAAAAGACTATAACTATATTTCTAGGTAACCTTCAAAATTGTGCCCTCCTACCGCTCGGCCCCTCCGGCTTGTGAGATATTCGTGCGGGCCCAATTCGACTACGAGCCCGGTCAGGACGACTTGATACCCTGCCCTCAAGCTGGGATGGCTTTTAAGACGGGCGATATTCTGCAGGTATACTATTTAATATGGTTTATTGATAAGCTATTAAAACTAGCGTTTTATCCGATTAAATCTCCATTCTTAGGTAATCTCCAAGGACGACCACAACTGGTGGCAGGCGCGGTTCATCTCCGGATTTCCCGGGCTCGGCAATCCGAACAAGGAGGCGCAGGTGAGTCCCCAGTCGTAGTAAGCATTCAGGAGCAAGAGATTGGTTATGGCAAGGAGTTAAAGTAATCACAACTACGTCATTTTCCTTTAGACAACAGCCGGCTTGATCCCTAGTCCAGAGCTGCAAGAATGGCGAACGGCTTGTTTGGCAATGGAGCGAGCGAAGGATACATGTAAGTACTCGTGAAATATTTCTCTTAAAGTTATCGGAAAGGTAGATTACTATATTACGTAGCGCTTCTATCCTGTATTAAACGTTTACGGGGTTGCGGCGTGTCGTTTGGTCTACAAATTGTTGTTTCGTTGATTTTCAGCGCTTCTTTGACTATTTTTTACCACTGTTTTGACATGTTGGTATTTTAAGGCTAACTTAACGAACTTGTTGGGTATAACCTACCGTACGTAATTGTTTCAGGCCTTCCCGCCCACTGTATGTGGTTCAACAAGAAGAAGAAGTACTACTCTACCAAATACCTGCAGAAACATTCGACTCTGTTTGACCAGCTCGACCTGGTGACGTATGAGGAGGTAAGAAAGAGAAAAATCGTACCCTAACGTACCATAAATCTTGATTTTGGAGTTGTACGACACTGTTTATAGGTGTATTACGTAGTGTTACAATCTAAAACATCACAAATCTCGTTTTTACCGATATGGAAAGCCCAAAACTTGCCTGAATGCTTCCATAGCCAGTTATTATATAGATTTTGGCTTCAACCTGCCTTTAAACATAGATTACATCTTTTTTTCAGTAAGCTAAACTCCTTTTCCAGGTAATGCGATTATCACAATACCGTCGAAAAACCTTGGTACTCCTCGGTGCCCATGGCGTTGGCCGGAGACACATCAAAAACACCCTCATCCACCGCCACCCGCAGCGATTTGCATATCCGATACCACGTAAGTAAAGGCTGTTGAGATATTGGCATTAAATTTGGTTTCCCTAAACCTTTAAAAGTAGTATTAATTTTCTAGACACTACAAGACAACCTCGAAAAGATGAACTCGATGGCAAACACTACTTCTTTGTCTCGAACGAGCAGATGATGGTCGACATACAGAATAACGAATATTTGGAGTATGGTGAGTGATTTTCGGGAGTTCACTGTATATAAAATAATACCAATTTCCTTGTTTTACGCTTTGCCGGCTAGACAAATCGCCAATTACGTTTTTTTTTGTATACTGTGAGAAGATTATCGTTGAAAACACGCAATTTCCAGGCACCCACGAGGAGAGCATGTACGGCACGAAACTCGAGACGATCCGGAATATCCATACGAGCGGAAAGATGTGTATCATATTGGACGGGAGCCACAGCGCCCTGGAAAAGTCCCTCCGAACCGCCGAGTACTCGCCTTTCGTCGTCTTCATCGCCGCGCCGAATTTGCAAGGGTTGCAAGATGTAGGTTTTCGCAGCTATTAGTGCATTAAAATAAGCTAAACATTTTTACTAGGCCTTCTAGTCATTAAAAGCAATTTTTTCTGAAATCATCTATTCATTTCCGGCTTAAACGGATTCCATTGAACGCCTCCTAAAGATCGAAATCCTGCGCCAAGCTGGTCACCTCTTCGACTACGTGATCGTCAGCAACGACATCGACGAGACGATTGCGCAAGCGAGCGCCTTGTCAACGAGAAGCTGAACGTCAGCCCGCGGTGGCTGCCGTCGAAGTTGGGTGTACTGAGGACGTAGTGTGGCCCTGCGGAATCCAAGGTTGCTGTCGTTAGCGAAGGTTCGATTCTTAACCTACCGATCTTTCAACGATATTTTTTGGTAGATTTAAAGGGCAGAATTGTCAACATTTTAATAAATGAAAGAATGTTCGTTTTTCGATACCGTATTTTTATACGATTTCAAATCGGAAAAAAACTTACTATAAGATTCAAAATCCAAGGAAAATGATACTAGTTTTTATTT
>CATQJA010002144.1:0-15898 GCA_958295435.1 Mesorhabditis spiculigera
GTTTAAAAAGGAACTGGTAAGCAAAATCCAATCAGATCTCCAGGTTTTAGCAAGAAGCGGAAATTCTAAACAGGCGAGTTTTTCTAACAAAATCAGGGCTATTACGCCTGAAAATAGGAATTCCGAGCATCTGACTAACCGCCAAAAGTCCATCCCCACTATTTTTGCCATTTCTCAGTCCCTTTAGCTGAGTCAAATTTCCACAGGGCGCCAAATGACGGGTAGGGCGTTTGAGACGGAACGCTGTTTTCGTACTCTAGACTGAGAATCGTGGCCCATAGAAGAAGGTTTGTATGTGAGGAGGCAGAGACAACCTTTCCACTCAAAAGCCCTTCCTCTCCCCTGAAGGCTTCTCGGCTTCTTTTGCCGCTCTCAAAACGGGCTTTTTCGAAGGAAATGGCCGGGAGGAAGAAGGAGGGCCGTAGAGCAGCATGCGTAATCCTTTCGGACCTCTTGGGTGAATTGGGTATGCTAACGTAATCTGGCGTAGCGTAACAGGTTTATTGAGGGTGGAATTGTGGGTTTAAAGGAGACAGCGAAGCCAGAATTGCTTATTATACCAACCTTTCCTTCAGAATCATGGTGCTTTTCCCGCGGGTGGAATTGGGTATGCTAACGGAATTTAACGAAATCTAGCGTAATGCAACCGAATGTTTAGGTAATTCGAGTCTCTTAAGTAATTGTTGTTTAAAGGGACTGGAGCAGCAGGAGCTAACTGGTTTTCATCCAGGAGGGATTGCGGTTTTAACGGCGTCGGGAAATTAGTTTATACCGCCCTGAGATTTTGCCGTTATCCAAGGAGCGAGACTCACAAGCTTCAAAAGAGAACAAATGTACAAGGCTGAAAACGTTTTGTCCCCCCCAGCTCATCAGAAGCCATAAAAAAGGACAGAAAGCCCTAAACTAGGATTGCTACATATTTAAAGCTTTAGAAATAGTAAAATTTCTTCCCTTTTGCAATAAGTACAAATTGCGCTTTTTTGGTACAAATTCCGGCCCAAAAATTGGATTACCCACCGAGTTGCGGGGTATTAAAAGCAAGTGTGGATGTGCCCCTCGGGCCGTTTCGAGAAGATCGGCCCGGAACGGCCGTGGTGGGAATGCGTGTCCTCCCCTGGGGACTCACCACCAATCCCAAGCATCCATCCTCCTAGCCTCTCTCTCTCGCTCTCTCGCTCTCTCTCTCTCTCTCTCTCTCTCTCTCTCTCCTCTCCTCTTCCTCTTGGGAAGCATTTTCGACAAAAAAGTAGAACATTTCTCTACCTCCTTTTTTCCTATTCGGGCTAGAAACCGTTGGGGATAGCCTCAGGACTGGGATTTTCCACATTTTTGGCGGGTTACCAAGAATCTACGTTTTATCTATATCTCTAACTCTCTCATTCTCCTCCCGGTCGCTCTCCCTCTCTCTTTCCCTCCATGCAGACTCAGGTTAGGCTTTGTGAGTTTCCAAGATGTGGAGAATTTTAAAGGAACCCTAAAGAACAAATCTGGCCCCCGATAAGGCTAAAACAAAAGATCCCTCTTTGGGTTCCTTCTTGATTTAATAAAGACACCAACGTGACACCCTTGAAACTTCATCCCCAAGGCATCGCGTACAAAAAAAGGAAATTACGGGATTCGCCTCCCAAAATAACAAGGGTGGGATGTGAGGAACCGATTTTTGTATGAGTCCTGGATAATTGGCCAAAATGAGAAATAGGAAATTTCTGGGACCCCGCTGAATTTGCGAGAGAAGTGTGTAAGTTAGATCGGTGAACAACTTTGTTATGCGTGAGGGAAGGAGAGCCCCTTTTTTTCTCCCCCCCCCCCGGGGGAGAGAAAGAAATTCTCTGCCTATGACTCTGCATAAGCTAAGCGAAGCTTAAGCCCAGATCTATGCTAGTTGAGCAAGCCAAGACAAGCCGAAACGAAGATCGTCTGGGAATTACCGAAAATATCGAGAAGTCAGTTGGCAAACTAGCCAGCAGAAGATTTGGGAATCCTACCTATGTGACTGGTGTGGGCAGCCTAGCAGAGATTTTTTAGTGGATCGACGGTGTGAGCTGGCAGGATTTCCGTCATCCCAGGAATGGGAATAAAGGAAATCAACAACAACTCAACCAGTTCGACATCTTTCGTGATCATCTACCAAGCAAAAACCCAAAGTTTTGCTGACTCCTATGCGCATAAGGAAAGCGGGTCGATTCTTTGTATGATGACCCAGAAAAAAGTTTCCTACACCCCAGGAAAGTGGAGGGGAAGGGGGGGGGGATTAGATCTTATTCGGGATCGTTCGGGACCACCTCCCGGCTGATGTTGCTTGTAGATAATGCATACTTCGTGAAGAGTGTAGTTGAGGTGGTGTTGAAAATCAGGGGTTTAAAGATTTTAAAGAATTCACTCAAGAAACGTATAGGTCTCGTCAGCTACCAGCTACCGTCAGAAAAGCGAAAATCGCACCGTAAAAATCGTTGGGTCTCGACAGCTTTGTGTCAACGCTAAAAGCCCCAAATAAATTTTCTTCGAGGTGCCTTTAATGGATCAGGAAGTGAAAAATCGACCCCTACCTTCGACTAGGTCTAGACAACTACGATGCATTCCAAAATACCGATTCCAAAAGGGCCAAAAACACGTGCAAAACTAAATCAAAGCCAAAAATCTAGCTAATCCTTGCCTACCCCTTTAAATAGGCTAGGAAGCGCTAAAAACGACCCCGACTTGCTACTGGATCTGGGCATCTACACGTCATTGCAAAATACCGCTGCAATACGGTCAAAAACGCGCAACGAAACGAGGCCTGGTCCTATTACCTTGGTCTTGCGTTGCCCGTCCCTTTAAGGGGAGCAATGCCGTAAGGATAAATGGCCGCATAGTCCCTTTAAACAGTTACCACCCTCTATAACTAGAAAATTTCACAACCACCTGAAAATCGCAGCCATCCCTAATGCGGAAAATATGGAAATGAGCGCCCGGGGGCCAGCGCGGGTCTCCATGACTGCCGTCAGGGTTAGTGGGTCCCTTTAGGGGGCCCATTATTATGTGGGTCATAACGGGGGAAGGGGAAGAGGGGCCTATGGTCCCCTAGGGGGTGCAACTGTGGCCTCAACACCACCACCACCTCCTCAGCCACCACCCCGGAATCAACGATCTGTCATCCAGCCCTAGGCACCGCAACATAGGGCACAACCAGGGAATTGGCAGGAAAAGTAGGGTTATTGATTGGTTCTAGAGAAAAACAGGGCATAACAGGCTCGTAGTAGCAGCGTAGCGTAACGGAATCTCGAGTGTTCAGGCTTAGTATTCCGTAGGGGACAGTAGCGTCATGTAACCACGGTATCAGCTGGAAAAAGTGCGGCTTCCTGATGGATACCTAGAGAAAAAGAGGGCGTAATTTGGGATTGGCATAGTCGTTGCGTAGCTTAACGTAGCCCAGCCTAGCATACCTTTACGGCGTTGATACAGGGCAATCGGCTGCGAAAAGTGGCTAATATTCCCGGCTTTGGGCAAATATAATCGGAAGCCAGGGCGTAATTTGGGCCTGGCGTAGCTTGGCGTAGCCTAACGTACGGTAGCGTAGCGTACCGTAACCCCTTCAAACAATGGGCCCCGGCTGGAAAGGTTGGGATTTTTGTGGGTTGACTATAGGTAAAGAAGAAGAGGAAGAGTAATTTGGTTTTGCTTAGTCGTAGCCTAGCGTGACGTATCCTAGCGTAGTCCAGTGTCGCGCGTACTGTAATGGCATCTAATCAGGTGGAGGGGCAATTCGAAAAGAGGAGCTGTGTTAAGTGTTTCCTGTCCGTTTCAAAATCTAAGGACGAGGCAAACCGGCAGAAACCTTTTGGGAAAACTTAAAGAATCCAGAGAAAGATGTGACTTTTTAGCGCGGCTCGCTATGACCTGAACGTCAGGCGAACGCCCGAAAATTCCTCAAAACCCTGCAGAAAAGGTTGAAAAAAGGTGCGTCGGGTGATTGGACGACCGTGACCCCATTGCTCATCATCAGCAGCACTGGTTGAGGAGCAGATGGAGAAAGAGGTGATTAGGTGTAAGGAAGCTTGAACGGTGGAACCTTACTTTTTATATAGGGCAAGGTCGAAACGAGTAAAATAGGAAGAAGCTTCAAAAAATCGTCGCGGGAGTCAATCCATTATGGATTTATTTTCACTCACTGGTTGGCGTCAATTATAGCAGTCAATTAAAGTTAAAAATGACAGCGCATCAAAGACAGAGATCTATAAATCTTTGCTCAATGTTGACCCTGAGGTTTTGCAAAGGGTGGTCGTGTGTGTATGTGTGGTGAGGACAGATAGATCGACGAGCCGATGGTTATTACACACACAGAGAGAGAGAGAGAGAGAGAGAGAGAGAGAGAGAGAGAGAGAGCCGTACACAACAGCTGGACAGGGTGAGGGTCACTCGCACACTCCCAGCACTGCTCTTGCTCAAACTCGTGGACCGCTAAATGTTGCCCCGGTCGTGCTCTATCTCTCGCTCTCGCTCTCTCTCTCTTTCTCCTCTAATTAGAGCGCATGATGAAGAAATTGCTAAGCGGTCCCAAATCAACGATAAACATTCCGTCAAACTACTCCGTACGCTGGTGTAAATAGGAAAATATCGGAATTACGGCAGGCAAATACAAGAGCGAAGATCAAGCGCACTTGGTTCCTCCTCCAACGAGGGTTTCTGGTCCACCGCAGGAAAAACCCAGCCGGCAAACCACCTGCCCCCCCAGCGAGCAGCATCATTTACCGTCCCTTTAACCGGTATTGCCGAATAATAGAGGCATTGTGAGAAGAGTGAGAGCCGAGAGAAGAAAGAGGTATGAAGAGAGCAGACAGCCCAACCCCCTAGCTAAAAATCAGACTAGCCCTCTTGAGGGGGACTGTGCGCGCGGCCGTGTGCGTGTGTGTGGATGGGTGTATTGTGTAGGGTTGAATAATGTCTTTCTTCCTCCTCTCTCTCTCTCTCTCTCTCTCTCTCTCTCTCTCTCCATCTACCGACCATTCAAAAAGGCATCCGAAAGGGTTGAGTGGGTGCTGAATGGTTTTCAGCAGACGGCGGTTGGGTCGGAGATTTGACCACTGGGTGGAATATGGTTTGAAAGGGAGGAAAATCCGAGTCGATACTCCGTACTTATTGCGCCAGATTTAAAGGTAGTAATTGTAGGAAAAATAGCGTCGACCATCGTAATTCCATGGCGTAAACGGTGGTGCCGTAGAAGGAGTAAATGATCATCACAGCTTTAACCTATAAACCGTAAATCGATATAGGTAATTGCGTAGTGGAATGTCCAAAGAATCGAAGCCTAAAAATATAGAAAAATCGCAGAGAAATCAAATTTTTTGGTGTTTCAGAATGACTGAGTTTTACGTAATTTAATGCCTCGGACTTCAAACTCTAAAACACGCAAAAATTCTAGCATTTGACTCGCCACCCAAAGATAGCCAGCCAATTGGTGCAAAATGGGGTACCGTAATCTAATGCCGTAAGAACCTAGCTTTAATCCATAAAATGCGCTGATGAATAGCTATTTTGCCCCCGAAATAACTCACTATAAAGTCGGGATTACATAACGTAATTTAATGAAATTATGTAGTGTAATTGGATATACATAGACTTGGTAGAAAACGTCAATAGGAACCTTCCGGAACCGGAGAAAATACCCTCACCCGCATGCCAATCTCCTAAAAAGGAGACGCGCGTGCTGGGGCATACCATGCTGGGGGATGGATGGGTTGACTGACCCATCATCGATCCCCGCCACACTACTCGCCGAGAGAGAGAGAGAGAGAGAGAGAGAGAGGAGAGAGAGAGAGAGAGAGAGGGAGAGAAAAGGATCTGTGGAGTGACAGTGTGCCCTCCGGGCTTTTTAAGGGAACGGGAAGGGGAGCGACTGGCAGCTGGCATGGTAATTAGGGTCGGTGGAGGAGGAGGGTTGGCTAACAAACACCCTACCGAACAATACAAGCATCGAAAGACGTTTTAGATGGACTAGAAGATCTAAATTTCTACCCATGCCATTTGCTAGGCCTCGACAGCTACGTTTCGCACCAAATGACGCTAAAATTTCTCTAAAAGTACCCGTTGCGTTACGTGCATGTTATTATTTTTTACAGGGTTTTTCGAGGTTTGGGTAGTTGTCGAGACCTAGCTGCTTGGTGAGTCGACTTTGGGAGCTTCCTAACCCATTTAAAAGACTCGAAAGGACGCAAAGTGATTTTGAGCTCGCCGCCAAGCTGGAAACAGGTGGAATTTCAGAAAAAAAATGTGTCACGATTCTTTAGAGTATACAGGGTGGCCGCGCTGGGGCAGGGGCCCGGGGGGGGGGGGGCCCCCGCCGCGTGCGGGGGGGGGGGGAGGGCCGCCCTTGGGCGGCGCCTTCTGCGTTTTTCTCCACCCGGGCGAAAAAACAAAGAGAAAAAAAAAAAATAATAAGAAATATAATTAATATTAGAATAAAAAAAAAAAATGGGGAAAAAAAAAATATAAAGGTTAAATTTAAAATTTGATAAATAAAAGAGATAAATTTTTATTTAACTTTTTGTTAAATAAATTTTTTAAATTTGTTTGGTTTTTTTTTATTTCTCCCTATTAAAAAATTTTTATTTTTTTTTTTTAAACATTCGGTGCTTGCCCGTTTGGGCGGGGGGGACTTTTTGGGCTGGCTGGGGGGGGGGGGCGCAAGCGCCCCAGCCGGGTTTCCAGGCGGGTGGGGCGCCGCCTGGCCGGCGCATGTGAAGGGGGGATGAGATTTTAGAGGCCACTACAAATTGCAAAATGGGCAGGCCAGCAAAGGGAAATTGCGGAAAGTTTTATTTACGGGCAAATTTATGTTCAAGTTATAAATTCAGAAAAAAACGTTATTTCATCTGTTACAACGGTATTAATAAAAAAGGGTAGGCTAGCAGAGACAATTCAGGAAATATTAGAAACATGAAATAGCTCCAATTTGTCCTTTGAATACGATATTTTAGATGCTAAATTTGAATGCAGGGCTACAAAATTCGAATTTTCGTCCAAACAAACCGCAGAGCGAGTGGAAATGAGGCCAATCCGCGCCTCAGTCCCGCCCTGTCCTCCTCCTCCCCCTTCATAAAGACGGGTCCGGTCTCCCGGAAAATCCCTCCGATTTGCGCATAATTGGGCCCTTCCGAAGGCGAGAGAGAGAGAGAGAGAGAGAGAGAGAGGGGGAAGAGGCCCAGAGGACCCACCCCTCTCTGCTTCTTCCTCTCCTTCTTCTGTAACGTCTAATCCGGCTCCTCTGGGTCCTCCCCCTCCTCTCCCTGAAAATGCCCATTTGTGGGCAACACCCCGGCTGACCGTGTGGCCTAATGGATAAGGCGTCGGACTTCGGATCCGAAGATTGCAGGTTCGAATCCTGTCACGGTCGAGAATTTTTTACTTTTTGAAGCGAAGGATCGGGTTACGGTGTTGAGGGTAGGGAGGAAACATGGAAGGACTGGATTTTTGTAGCGGCATTTGGAGTTATTTTTACTTTTTGACGAAATTATGTCAAAAGTTATATTTCAAGGAGAAGCGAGGGAGCAAGAAAATGAGAAGGGGAGATAGTGCAAGAACCAGAACGTGAGTGCGAGAGTGAGAAAGTGAGAGGGTGAGTGCGAAGATATGATGTAGCCAGAGATACATAGGCGAGAAAATGGAGATATTTTTGACGAGAGTTAGAGAGGACGAGAGATAGGAGAACGAGAGCGAGAGAGAGAGAGAGAGAGAAACAGCTAACTGCGAAAATTCAAATTTCCGCGAACCTAGGCACAATTGCGAGCAGCTGGCCCAGGACGGTTAGTGGTGGGGTCGTATTTTATACGATAGCTAGCGGGGGACACTGCTCAGGGGACGGTAAAGTGAAGGAGAGGGAATCGGAGCGCCATCTTGTGCCAACGCACAGCTGAGCAAATCCGGGCAGACAGATCGACACACGCAAATACAAACAAACAGTGAGGGAGCGTGAGAGAGAGAGAGAGGAGAGAGAGAGAGAGAGAGAGAGAGAGAGAGAGAGAGAGAGGGAGGAGGGAGGGAGGGGGATTGGCACTTGCCGGACAGAAGAAATATGACACCCAATTTGGACTCGAGGGCGGAAGGAACGGCTGGACATATACGCAACATATAGGGGAGTCCAGAATGGTCAGTTTGAGTTTTATATGGATTTTAAGCAGCCAAAAAGCGAGAGAACGAGAGAGAGAGCGAGATAGAAAGAGAAAGAGAAAGATAGAGAGAGAGACCGGGTGCTATTTTGTGACCACCAGTGCTGTGCGCCCGACCTCGTGGTTTGGAATATGCAAAGCAGCGGGGTAAGAAGCTTTGGTCGGACGGTCGACTGAAGAGAGAGAGAGAGAGAGAGAGAGAGAGAGAGAGAGAGAGAGAGAAGGAACGAGAACGAGAACTATGAATAGACGGCTTCCGCGGGATAACGGGGCAAGGTCCAAGGTGCAATGAAAATGGCTGGATTGAATATTAAGCAAATTCAACTTTAAAATTCGGTAAAATTCCACAAATTCCAGCAACCGGAAGTGGGGGATGGGCCTGTGTGTAGAATGGTCATTCGTGGTGGAGAAGGGGGATCATCTTACCAGAAAGCGGAGAAGGACCCACCCATCCCCCTGCCTAGCCGATTCCGAACAACGCCTTTGTCCACCCCCAATCCAGGCGCATTCCCGGAAAAGCAGGGGCGAATGCCTATCGAAGAAATGGTCCTTGGCAATTGGATACCGTGGTGTATATGCGATGTTTCGGGGTACAATGTCTCCTCCACACGGTTTTTTTTTGTTTGAAAAATCCAGAAAACCCAAGGATGAACTCTTTGATCCGGCTTAGGTCTCGACAGCCACGAAGGTAGAGAAATTCCATGTTTCACTTTGCTTTTAAACCCCGGAAACTGCGCTGTCGAGACCTAGTTGACAGGAAGGCGTCTGTTTTTGGCGCTTCCAAGCCCCATTTAAGGGATGTAAGGGAAGGGGGGAGGGATTTATCGGATCTGGGGCCCCGTTGGCAATCCATTACGCCATGGAATGGTGAAAATTGGCAAAAATTTAGTACTCCAAAAGGTGCCTTGTCAGTCCCTTTGAAACGTAGTGACAGGATGCAGATAAATAAAAGAAAGTAAATGGTTCCATTAAAGGGACGGTGACAACAGTGGAACAGTAAAGCGTTGTCCGTTTCATTGCGTAATCAAATACCTTAAATATTTGCCGAAACAAGCGCTACAATTAGAAATTCCGATAACAATTCAGTCCGCAAAAAAGTGCTAATAACATTTCACATTTACCTATCGAAAGAAGGCATTAGGAGTACCATTAAAGGGACGATACCGTCGGCAAAATACTGATCAAACTGGCGTAAAGCGTCGTTTTCAAAGCGTAACTGGATACTTCGGACATCAGCGAAGAAAACAAGCGTTACAAAGAGGAATCGAACAGGTCTTTAAGTTTCTTTAAAGGGATGGTGACACAAAAACCGGGAGAAAACGTAACGTAACGGCGTAACGAATGCCCAGGCCTTCGGCAAAAAATAAGCGCTACAAAGATGGATTAGATCGTACGTGGGGGGTGGTGCAGAAATGCTGCCCACCGGCTATCAAATCGAGTGGATGAAAAGAAGGGGGATTGGAGGCAAACACTTGGCACCGGTCCCCCCATTCCAATCGAGACGACGACGAAGATGATACGGGGGAGGAGATGCTCGGCGGGGGATGAATGTGCCCTCAGGGCACATCCACCACCTTCTCTAATCAGAAAAACCTGAAAAATTTGGCTATCCTCTCCGAATCACGGGGTAGATGATTCCCGACCAGGTTGCGCGCGCGCTGCTCGAAATTTGAGGTATGCAGGGATTTTTCGGAGCTGGCAATGTGCATTTTTCAAATGATGTAACGAAATACCGACATATCAAATGCAAACGCCGAACATGTCGGCAGCCAGCGGCCTACAGAAAAAACGCCGACGCACAGACGAAATGCCAAAGAGCTTAAAGCCGATCTTCTGGATCCAATTTCATCGTGGATGTCCTGTTTTATCCAGTTTGTGTGTCGGTATTTTTCTGGTAATTAAAGGACAAGTACCGAAAGGACAACCAAAATAGCGACTACTAAATGCCGACAAGAAAAATCCCAATACAAAAAGGCTCTATGCACTTTGCCTTTCGTTTCTCGCACAAAATCTCGAGCCGGAATGCCGACATTCAGAATCAGCGAATAAAAATACCGAGAAGCCAAGAACGCCGAAACACTTGCCCCCGGAATTGCGTCAAAATTTGCGTTTCGAGTCCCGTTAAATCATAGCGGGCCATAATGCTGACAACCCAAAATGCCGGCAAGCAAAATACCGACAAGCCAAAGTTCCCACAGTCGAGATTCCGGCGAAGAATGTTCCGTGCATAAAATTATAGTAATTTATAAGTATAATTTAGTTTTCTGCGTGTCAACATTTCCGCTGTCGACATTTAGACTTTGGGGATACCGGCTGTCGGTATTTTTTGAGAATCAGCGATCCGAATGGATTTGCGATAACCCGGGCAGTTTTTACCTTTCCTGACCCAAACCATGCTTTCCACCAGAAAGTGCGTGGGTGGCGTCACCGCTAAGTTTGTTCCTGCTTTGCTTCGACCTCTTCTATTCTTTCTCCTTCTGTTTCCTACCAACATCTAGAGACCTCCTCCTCCTTCGAATTCAATTATCCTCCTCTCTTCCCACTTTCCTCCTCTCATTTCCATTTTTTCGAGTCCACTCGGGCTCGAAATCCCTTGGGGGTGGAGGGTAGACGAAGCACAGAAGACAGAAGGGGGGAGAAGAAGCAAATTGCTAGCCGGCACGATGGCGTCTCCTCCCCTTTCAAATGGGCCACAACTGTTTCCGCGGGCTTTTTAATTATATGACCTTCTATCCGAGAGGCGCCATTAAGTTGCACAACGCTACGCTGCGTTATTACCGTCACTTTATAGAGATTGACGTCGGAATTTGTAGGGCTTTTACTAAATGAGCTGTTCTTACTGGCACACTCCCTTTAAAAACACGACTAGCCGGATGCGGCTGGAAAACGCTAAAATCCCGATGACCATAATGCCCGACAGCCAAAATCCCGACAGTCGTAATTTTAAAGGCCGAAATCTCGACAGCCATAATCCCGACAGCCAAAATCCCAATTGCGAAAATGGCGATATTCAAACCAGCGTCGAAAACATGTCGAGGTTTTTGCTTGTAGGCATTTTTGCTGTCGTTATTTTGGCGCTCGTCACTCTCCCCTCTCTCTCTCTCTTCTCTCTCTCTCTCTCTCTCTCTCTCTCTCTCTCTTCTCTCCCTCTCTCCCTTCTCTCTCTCTCTCTCTCTCTCTCCCTCTTTTTTTTTTTTTTTTTTTTTTTTTTTTTTTTTTTTTTTCTTTTTTTTTTTTTTTTTGCAACTAAAATCTTTTTTAGGCAAGAAGTCCGCTTGTTACACCCCTACCCATCAAGCCAGAGAATCAGAAGCCGTTTACAAACCATTGCTTCCGACCTGGATTTTTCAACAGCATCCTTTTGAGATTTTCGACCACCATGCCCAGGTAATTTTTAGAAGACATCGTTAGTAGCGTTCAAACATCCCAAAATACAAGCCCTAACCCTCAAATCTCTGATGATTTTCGTGGTTTCTGTGCCTGAATTTCAATTCCATTAGATCGACGACGCCTTGGGTGACAAAAAGAACCTCTCCGGGTCTCTGGCGCCTTGAATTTCGTCCACTACCCTCAAAAACCAACCTCCCATGGTAAGAGGAGCATCCCGGAATTTTAGCGTTGGGTCCCAGTGACCAGATTCTAGCCCAAAAATCATCCTTAACATTAGCCCACAAAATACCGCAAAACCTAACATTCAGTTGCCGCGCGAGGACGGTCGATGTTGACTCTGGCTAGGCGCGAACAGCCGATGCCCACGGTTTTACAGGTATCCGAAGTACATTATTTGAGGTATCGGAGGTTCTATCTCTCTCTCTCTCTCCTCCTCTCTCTCTCTCTGGCTCCCTCGCTCTCACGTTATCTCGCCCTCCCTCTCCCTCTCCCTTGTGCTCTATCTGTCTCACCATGTTCTCTCTATCTGTTTCTCGCTTCTATACTTCTATGCTCGCGCTTAGAAATTACCAAGAATCTCCCTTTAAAACGTTTAAAAAGACCCTGAATCGGTCCCTAACTTCGACTAGCTCTCGACAGTAGCTACCTGCTCATTATTCAATCTTAGAATTAAAAATTTCGACAAAGCTAACGTGCGGTAAGCGTATTTTGGTCTCCCGTGGAGTTGTCTAGACCTAGTCGTCGCAAGGATCGATTCCGACAGTTCCTTAACCCTGTGAAGTCCTCCTTTCAGCTCTTCCGGAACGTGTTCTCGGGTCGTTACAAGTTAGCCGCAAACACCGGAGTGTCGTGTGGGATTCTCGGATCGGCCGATGCTCTCCAACAACTTATCCAGGGTTCCTGGGATCCGAGGGATCCAGGACGGCCGTGGGATTGGAGGAGGACAGGTGAGAGAACCATTTTTACGTTTCCTGAAGCCTGAAGCGTTTTTCCGGCGATTGTTTTTCTACGCCTATTTCCGCGTCATTTGGAGCGTCACGTTGCCCGTTCATTGAAAGCGTCTCTGCGAGGGGTCGAATCTTTTGCTTCATAGTCCTTTACTGGAAACTTGGCTTTTTTTTGATGCTATCACTTGCAAAACTTGCACCAAAACCTCCTTCCGGAGAACGAATTTTTTCTGTATATCTCTCTCGCTCGCTCTCTCTCTCTGTCTCTCTCTTTCGTTCTGTCTACCTCGCCACCGCAGTTCCAGAAACCAATGACGCCGCAACCCACAAAAAAAATAGAAAAAGCAAGACGAGGTGGGTGGAGGTTGATTTCCCTAGAGGATCGCACTTTCTCTCTCTCTCTCTCTCTCTCTCTCTCTCTCTCTGTCTTTCTCTTTCTGTCTTTCTCTCTCTTTGTCTCTTTCTCTGTCTCGCTTAACCCTTCTCCTTCTCCTTGCTAATCTATTTAATTGAGTCCCACCATCTTCTCCACCCCTTCCCTAGACCGAACGCCTATACAAAGTGGACTCGGTGGCTTTTGAGCGAGAGAGAAGGAGAGCGAGAGAGATAGAGAGAGCGAGAGAGAGAGGGAGAGACGCAGAGACGTGTACTGTCGCCGTTGCCGTACTTTGGAACAACACGTATTGTCGAGACCTAGCCGCGGATATGGCCGATTTTGGAGCTTCCTAATCGCTTTAAAACATTTTCGGTGCTTTAAAAGCAAGATCCCTACCCCCCGTTTTTCCAGGAAGGTTCGCGGCCTGCGGCCTCCTCCAGGGCCCGATGCTTCACTTCATGTACCGATTCATGGACTTCCACGTCCGCTTTCGAGGCCCAAGGCTTGCCGTTGCACTCCAGAAATGTGCTATCGACGTCTCTTCGGCTCCGCTTTTTACCGTTACGACGATTTGTGGTGGGTGTCAAGACCTGGTTGACGGAAGAATTAGATTCTGCCGCTTCCTAGTCCCTTTAAAATACACTGCCTTACAGGCGTCGGCCTCATGGAGGGGCACACACTGCGCGAAGGGCTGGCGGAATACCGACGAAAGTTTATCCACATTTTTATGGTGAGTGTTTTTAGTTGTTTCTCACCCATCGCTCGCTCGCCCCCTCCCTCTCTCCCTCTCGCTCTCTCCCTCTCTCCCTCTCCCTCTCTCCCTCTCCCTCTCTCCCTCTCGCTCTCTCTCCCCCCTCTCTCTCTCTCTCTCTCTCTCTCTCTCTCTATCTCTCTCCGTAAATCCGTAAATTTGCGCATCCATATTCTTGCCTTGTCTGTCCCGTTAAAACTCGATGAGCAACATCATTTTTCAGTTGGACTGCGTAACGTGGCCCCCGTTTCAATTCGTCAACTTCATGTTCCTACCCCCGCAGTTCCGTGTCGTCTACACGAATATGGTGCAGCTGCTCTATAACATGCTCATCTCCTACATTAAACACAACAATGAGCTGGGCAGGCATTGAGCGCGAGATAAAGTTCTATTTCTTCTTGCTGAAGATTGATTTACACCTAAAAAGACACCAAAACTAGTGAGAACGTGTGTGAGGGCTTCAGAAAAACGTGGTGAGAGAGAGAGAGCGATAAAGAGAGAGAGCGCGAAAGGAAGAGAAGAGTGAGAGAGACAGAGAGAGAGAGAGAGAGAGAGATAGAGGGGGAGAGGAGTGGCGGACATGAGGCTTTTCAAAATCCGCCATTTTCACGTCCAAACAGAGGTAAAAATCTTAATAAGCTCCACTGAAAACTGCGCAAGTTGGTGTACGCGGATGCCAAAAAGCGGACAAAGTAATTGTTTACAAAAACATCATACTCAACCCAAGGTCATTCAGACCCCTCGGAAAGTACTTTTTGAACTTTTCTCGAACATTTTTCGGTATAAACAACGATTTTTTTATGCCGTTCGAAATAACCAACTTTTCGACTTTTGAAACCTTTTTCTGTTTTTCAAAAGTTTAGATTTTCGGATTTTTTGGGGTGAAAATAAACCCCAAAAATAGACTTGCAAGACAAGTTATATTTCTTAAATTGTAGTTTTTGCCTAATTTAAATGTGACAAAGTGTTGCTTCAAAACTAGGCGTTGACCATCAAACCCGGCACCCGCTGGACGCCATTTCAAGGGCAAAAAAAAGTGCGAGGCGATGTTTGTCCGTCTGCACCCTCTGCCCTCTACCCCCAGCCCGGAAAAGATCCTGCTCAAAAAACGGGGCTCCTCTGGCTGTCCACACAGCTCCTCCTCTCCCTCCTTCCAGGGGGGAATAACCGCGCGTAATCGGCGCGCTTTTCCTCCGTTTCAGTTGACATATTTATTCTCGCGCGTCACTACTGTAGTTTTTTTGCTGTTTAGCTTTTTTAAGCTCGTTGATCTTTTTCGGGCGCTTCCCGATTTTTTAAGGGTTTCAAAGCGTTTCGAAACTAGCTATACAATTTTTATTGGCCATAATTAATAGCAGGCTCTTTTGCATGATCGGGGGTGGGGGAGGGAACGGTGTAGATCAAAACCAAATTTCGTGCAAACCAAGGAAGGCTTGTTTCTACACTGTCACTATTGAATTTTTTACTGTTTTTTTCTATAGTTTTTTAAAACATTTATCAAAAGTTTTAAAAATCGGGGTTTTTTCTATGAATCTTGAATGTTTTGAAGTTTTTAGGATAGTTTTATACCCTAAAAACCGCTAAATTTTCCTGAAAACACGATTAAAACACTAATTACTTGGTAGTAAGCATTTGTGGACCCATACAAAATTCGGATCCCCACGGGTACCTCCCCCGGATAATGGGGAAAGCACCACCCTTGGCTTTTGGGCGACAGTTTTTGAACCAGACTCAAGGGTTATCTTTTCGAACTCTTTCTCATACTTTGACTCGAGCTTTAGGATTCTTTCCATGTTTCTCATTAAATTTAGTTTATTCATCAAAATGTTATTAATTGGAAAGCGTTGTCAAAAAGGCTAATTTTTAAAGCTGTCATTGCCCCACCCCCTTTAGGAACCTTTGCAAGAAAGGCCAACGAAAAGGCAATCCTAACACCAACGAATCAAAATTCCATCGAGTCTAGCCGGTGGCGGGGCCACTCCTCGGAGTTGACCCTCCCTCCCTGGCTCGGCAATAAAATCGATGGGGGTGGGGTGAATGGAGGAGGGCTTTTCGGGGGGGAGGGGAAATGATCAGTATAACCTGTGGTGGACAGTCGGTGGGACTGTTTTCTTTCCCATATTTTGTGTTTGTCAAGCGTATTCTGTTTCCACCTCCCATCGTCCCCAAACATCCACACGCTGCCGAATCTCTCCCTAAATCCCATCCCGGCAAATAGCCAGGCTAAAGGGGCACAGCCTTAGAAACCTGATTCTTCCTGATCCAATTTACTCATTCGATAAGCTTGATTTTT